>CAUYPK010117520.1:0-23963 GCA_963574355.1 Loris lydekkerianus
AATTTCTTTTCTTCTCTTTTCTAGATCTTCTTGGAGTGTTTTGATCTTGTTTTGCACGATCTCAGATCTGTTGGCATAAAAGTAGCACTTCTCCTGCAAAAATAAACAGATGCCTCCCTTTTTGGCAGTTCATAGGTCTAATCCCCTTCTTGTTGGGGCAATTATTTAAAGTCTCTTGCAAAAACCCAAATGGGTTTTTTCTGGGGTTTTTTTTTTTTTTTTTTTTTTTTTTTAATAGATAAAAATATGCATAGCCCTACTAGTCTCTAAAAGCAATCCTGTTTTCATTATGGCAAGATGTTCCAGATTCTTCTCATAAATTCCCTGCCCTGAACTCTGCATTAGCCATTTCTGCAATGAGTCCTGGTTACTTTTAATGGGAACAGGCATTTAGTGAGTATAAGCACTAGCAGTGTTAGTGATACTAGATTTTTCTTTGTCTCCGGGCCTTTTTAGTAGATAGAGCTCAAAACTATTTTCTTAAGAAACATACATTATGAGTTCAGATAGATGCTTTAAAAAATTTTAACTTAACCTTATCAACTTTTAATCTGTATTTCCTTGCAATGCCAAAAATATGAGTTCTCAAAGACATGAACATAATTACTCATTGGATTTTTCTTACAATATGTAACTAACAGACTCATAACAACAACACTAACCCTGCTACAAAATGTTATTCCTAAAAATAGCGTAATATTATTTTTACATTTTTTTCATCCTTAGGGATTTACCCCACTAGGAATATACAACCAAATTGCTGACTTTTCAAATCACTTAAAGAATTTCCTCCCTGTTTCATTATTTTTTTCTGTGTTATCTAGTATAGCAGCCATCAGGCAAATATGGCTACCGAAAATATAATTTAAACTAATTAAATATAATTTAAAAATTTACTAGCTGTATTTCAAGCATTTAACAACCATATGTGGCTAGAGTTTACTATGTAGTAAACAGTGCAATGTAATACATTTTGTTTCTTTCTTTCTTTTTTTTTTTTTTTTTTAGAGTCTTACTATATTGCCCTTGGTAGAGTACCATGGTGTCACAGCTCACAGCAGCCTCCAACTCTTTGGCTTAAGTGATTCTCTTGCCTCAGCCTCCCAAGTAGCTGGGACCACAGGCACCTGCCACTATTTCTGGTTGCAGTTGTCATTGTTGTTTTAGCAGGCCTGAGCCAGGCTCAAATCAAACTTGAACCCACCAGCTTTGGTGTATGTGGCCTGTGCCCTACTCACAGAGCTACAGGTGCCAAGCCAATGTCCTACGTTTTCATCATCACAATGTTCTGCTTGACAGCATCAATTGCTAGGTACGTGATTGACCTCATTTTTTTTCTTTTAACTTTTACAAATTATTTTCTGTGCATTTCATTTTGTTTTATCAGGTTCCCACTTACATAATTCTAAAGACAATCTATAAACAAGCTACTCTCTATTTCTGTCCTCTTACCCAGTTCTCTCCCTCCCCCATAGGTAACCTTTTAAAATTTTATGGTTTATCTTTCTGTTGGTTTTATTCTTAATGTAAAAAAATATATATGTACTATCTCTTATATCCTTAGATAAATGGTAGCATACTATTTATTATTTAATTGAATTATGATGTTATTTGCAAAGAAAAGCTTGCAATATTATATAACCACAAATCCTTTCAAAATAAACCAGTGCTGGATTGGCACACTAGTCTTAAAAAAAAATGCACCTGGAAAAGTGGAGAAACCAGAGAGACTCTAAGTCCCAGGGAAACTTAAAGTTATGGGCTTATTAATAGAGTCACTTAAAGTTCAAGTTCATGATCAAAAGTAAATTCTAAATATCCTAAGTGGTGAGTGAAGGGCGCCATGTGTGTTGGAATACAAGAACGACCAGTTCAGCCCAAAAAGATGCCAGCGAGTGGGACTAACTCCCTCTACAATAAGAAATTTTCAAACCCATCCTGTTGATTGCCAGTAAATGCAATTTTTTTGAAAGGGTGGAACATGTTCATATTTCCTTAGTTTTTGTCAACAACTTAACAGCTGTGTTCCAAATGGACTGAAGTTGAGCCAAAATATTGTCTGGCAGCCCTGAAAACAGAATCTGACAATAATTGATTTTCAGAGCATTCACAGGCTGAATCCTAACATTCCACAGTCTGGGGACATTGGAAGACAAAGGAGAGGCTAACATAAATCTTTATTTTCCTAATTCTGTGATAATACATGACAAAAGAAGTCAGAACAAAAGACTTGCCCTCATCATTGTGCTCTGTTTCTTAAATGGCATATACTTCTATGAGATAAGTGAAAAAAAGAGAATACATTTTTCTGCCTGGATGCCTTCTACTCACCTATAATTGAAGGGGTTTGGTTCTCATGATGCCACTTTGCTTAGGGATGACCCAAGACGCCATTCCTATAAGCGTGATTTCCCTGATTTGAAAGTAAGAAAGCCATCAAGAATTATATCCAAAGCCAAGGAAGATATGAAATGAAACTCTCACAAGTTCTTGGAAACCCATGATTTTTACCAGGAGAAATAAATGTAAAGTACTAAGCATGTCTCCCTTAGGATTGCTCTCCTAAGCTTTTGAAAGGCATTGCAGAAGTAAACTATTCCACAACATTGTTTATCTAGCAATTTTGCATAAGGAAAGAGGAAATGCAGCTAAGACCAACCTTGGAACATCCCCCTAAAGCATCTGGATTCGAACTTTCTATCCTAAATTTTGTTCAAGATCAAGTCAACTGACAGAGTATACTTGAATTTCTGCTTTAAAAATTTACCCAGCTCTTGATGAAAATAAAAATAAAAAGCCTTTGCCTATTAAAGAAAAAAATATATCTTGCTTCTTCAGTAAACAACCTGGGACAAATTAATTTATCACTGTGACTTCTGGTTTTAAATTTTAAAACTTTCTCCAAAGATACAGAGATAGCCATATGCAAATATTTTCACTTAACTTGACCATATTTGCTGACCATAAATACCCACTTTCTTAGAAAATATTCCTTACATAAATGTAAATTAGACTGTAATTTTTCATCATGTATATTCACTTTGTGAACTTTGTTGACTCACTAACCAATATTCAGTCGATTTGGAAACCTGTGCAGGGAGATTCCTATTTATACTTTTGACACTCATCTGGGCCAACTGATGAAAAAGACAAAAAAAAAAAAATTATTTCTTTGCCATTAACAAGGTATAACCAAATTGTATATAAAATCAGCACATTGTGCCCCATAAATGCATTAATATTCATGTTTTTGATTTAATAAAATAATAGTTAAGGGAAAAAAACAAGACATAAATCTCTAGTAAAAAATGTATGACTCAGAAATGTACAGTCATAGAGATAAACTAAGAAGCTGAAGAAAGCTCAGAGATCATCCTGTTCAATCCTTTTGCTTGGTAGAAAGCACTGAGGCTCTGAGAGTTTGGAGAGTCCATGTATCCTGCTACTCTTTTCTGTCACATGTTACCAAGATCACCCTACAGTAGGGGTTCCTGCCTACCTGTCCATAACTGTTCTCTCTCATTGCTTCAGATTCCAGGCTTCTTACTGTCCAAAATAAACACCATGAATGGTCACCTGAATGAGGGTATGACATGCCAGCCTCACATCCTCTTTCTGATTCACATTTCCTGACTTGGAGAGCCCCTGCCCTCATTGCTGGACCTCACAGATCTAGGGTGATTTAGCTGACCTGGGCTGGAGATGGTTATTTCCCAGAGCTTTGGCTTAGAGTACTTGTTGAAGGGCTCTGATCGTGGAGCATGTTTGTTTAGCTTATTACAGCCAAAAACGTGCTTCTGTCTGGTCAGCATTCTGGAAAAGTTTGCCTGGAAGTCACACTTTCTTCTGGATATTTTGTTTATGTACTCTACTTTTAACCATTATTTAAGATTCATTTAACACCTCCAATATTACCCATATACCATTCAAATAGTCCACAGAATAAGGATTTTACTTAAATGCCTAGAAACAAAAGTAACAAGTACAGTAGAAACTACAATATTTTGGGCACTTATATGTCAGATAACTTGTACATTTTATGTTGCTTAAGCCTTACAAGCTGCCTTTAACACACACGGTGAGGCAGGTATTACTGAAACTGATTTTAGAGATGAAAAAACTACTAGAAACAGCTTAAGCAAATCATCCAAGGTAAGTGAAGAGGCAGGGATTCCTAACTCCTAAAGCTCTGTTCCTGATCACTACATTGTCTTGACATTGAAAAGTGTCATTTTGTCCTACAGCTGGATCAAGTCTATTAGCAGAGAGACAGGAAATCTAGGCTGTGCCAAAACATTTACAATAACAAAAAAGTCAGCGATTACACCTCACGTTTTTAAAGAAACCCCATCCCCCTTAGGATAACTTAAGTTTCTTTAGCTATTTTTTTAATTCCAGAATTAGTGGGTACACATGTTTTGTTTGCATGCTTAGTTTTTGTACAGACTGAGTCAAAGTTATTCTTGAACAAAGAAGATAAAGCCCATTATTACTCATTCTGCATGAACTCTGGCTCCCCTAAATCTTCCTTTCCCAACAGACCAGAGCTTTTCCTTCTTCCAACAGCATTTCTCTCAACCTTGTCTTCACCAAATGACCCCACCCAAATCCCTTTAACTTTTTCATGTTCTATTTTTCTCAATTTTATCTCCTGGTAAGCACATCTTAAACTTGATCTAAGTTGTTGGATACTATTGACAAAAACTGTCAGATTATAGGTTTGTTTTTACCAAAAATAGAAAGATAAAAGTGATTTTCAAAAAAAAAAAAAAAATTGCAACCCAGCATCTTAATTCACATTATGCTGATCTTTCTTTCTTTTCTATCCCTTCTTTCCATTGCCTCTTTTTCCCCCAAAAAAGACAAAACAACAAATATTTCACAGCTCAGTAAAAAAATTGAACAAATGATAAGAAATGCCTTCCAGAATATTTAGCTGCCCTTAAACTGCCATTAAGTTTATTGAAATGCAAGCTAGCCAATTGCTCTTTGTTCTGCTATTATTTCAGTATCATGATATTGAATATGAATGAACACTGTTCAAAAACATACTTCAAAGGATGTACAGAGTATCTACCCCTTATTAGATAATCATGCCATTATTATTCATAGCTTTGAATAGTTGAAATATATTTCTATCCTAAATGTAGTAAGATTTTACGACTTGATAGATTTGGGATTCGTTGCAGAATATTTTCCAATCTTTGCTTTAGGTTCATCTGTTGTTCCTAGACAGAGAGGAATCAAGTCTGTTCCAAGTGACCTCTCTCAGTAACACGACTAAGAACTCAGAAGCCTTATTTGGATGCAATCTTCCCCTGGATCACCTCCATCATGGCTTTTTCTTAAGGAAGCTGGACCATAATGTGTGACCATTCTCAGAAATAGGTAATCCTCAATGCTTTGACATCTATCATGATTATTTTACTCAGTCAAAACTATTTTAGGCTTTGTAGCTCTTTTAGGTCAACTTGCCATCTCTATAAAAATATTTATGTCACTATTAATATCATAATCCCCTTCCCAAGTTCTGCAACCTATAAAATGCTACATAAGCATCAGTCTTTATAATAACCATAAGGTACACAAGTCAGAAGCAACAGAAACATGTGGAGATCCCCAGAATCGCCCTTAAAAATCAGTAAACTGCAGATGGAATCTCTACATTCTGAGTCACATGCAATGACTCCTCAAAGAAACAACTCTCAGGAAAAAAAAGAGAGAGAGAGAGAAATTGTAATGCACACAAAAAGATTTAAAGGCCCAGAAAATGCCAACAACCTCTTGAATCCAATGACACAAAAGAATAAACAAACGAAATTGAAGGTCAACACTAGGTTCCAAGCCCGCCTGATGCTAACCAAATGAATGTGATCGTATCAGCAAATGTGGTGCAGGCAAAACCAACTCAGCCAAATGGACAAACTGCCAGGAGCCTTAACAAAATCAGAAAAGGAATTCAAGAATCAATCCTGGCAACGTAACAGGGAGCCGATGTGAAGATTGCAAATGTGATGAATATGCTGTGACCACCTGTAAGAACACATGCTGCTCTGTTCTGGGGAGGAAAAGTAGGATTTTTTCATTCTATGGAAAATAGAGGCTCTTGAAAAGCAGAATCTTTAAAGTGCAGGCTAAGGTCCTCGAAACAGAGGAAAAGCATGAAACTAGGTCTCTGATTAACCCTGAGGACAAAGGAAGGAGAAGTGGTCACTGAGATTCTGTTACCAGCACTTGGCCATGGCCACTTTCCCCTGCTTCATATGCTGCCCTTCAATGTAGGCCAATGGTGTCATATGAAAGCACAATACAGTTCAAGCACTTTTGCAGGTAGGCAAAGTTCAAGTCTCATTATGCAACTTCTTCTGCTAATCTGCTTAATCTGGGGATTGATTTTTAATACCTTGAGGAATATAATATGAATTGAATATTTTTCTGAATTTTTTTCATAAACATTGTCCCTTTCAGCTAAGCTTCTGCAAAGAGTTGAGCAGCAGTTAAGTTCAAGGTTTTATTCCTACCTACTTCCCTGGAAAAAAACAATCATTTTGTCTGCAAATGGCAAATAGCAAGACAGGTTTTCACAATAAACAAATGAGAATGGAGCAGAGATTTATAAGCAAAAGGAAGAACTAAATCTATTGGTTTACTTTATAGAACACTATGTATGTGCGTCTTGGTGCCCTCTAAGCCAAGATGTTGTTGTTGTTCTTTTAACAAACCTATCAAGGGATTAATTTTAATGCAAACAAGATGTGGCAATTAAGGGATAAAGCTAAAGCCTGACAACATTTTAAAGTAAGTTTTGTTTTTTTTGTTTTGTTTTGTTTTGTTTGCAGTTTTTGGCAGGGGCAGGGTTTGAACCTGCCACCTCTGGTATATGGGGCCAGCGCCCTACTCACTGAACCACAGGTGCTACCCCTAAAGTAAGTTGTAAAAAATATTTTAATTATTTTTTTGGAATGGTGGTTGTCATGATTTCTTTTTTTTAATTGAACTTTTTAAAATTTCAAATTAATATGAGGTTATTTTGGATTACCTAATTCTCACTTCCAGATGTAAAAAAGCCCCTCACCCCGGGGGTGTGTTATATACCCTCACAATGTGTACCATACTTGAGATCCTGCCACACACCCTCTTTCTGTTTCTAACGAATTGTCACTTATGATAAAAATTAACAAGAGTATAGTAACGAGATTATGACATAGTAAGAAATAGTTGAAGCAACACTATCAGTAGTTTGTCTTGCTTCTTCTTGGAATCAAAACTTAGAAATTTTATTGAACTCTACAATTTGTTCAACTTTAAATACATAAATGGAATAATGGGTGAATAGATGAAGGAAAAATAGATACAGAAATTATAGAATGGCATTTCTAAAGTGAATAGGATTTCAATAACCTCACCTCTGAAATTAATAAAACTTATAACAAAAATTTTCCAGAAATGTGAATAGAGCTCTTACAATCAGAGGTGAAAGTTAGACATTTCAGGAAAAGAAGGTAAGTGTGGAGTCTTCCCTGGCCATGTCTCCAGGTATTCAAATCAAATTAGCTCAGTTGATATTATGGGAGGAGCCATATGTTTAGCTTTCTTTAGGGTTGAGCTGGGTTGTACCTCTTGTGTTAGCCTATTGAGATATGAGCAAGGGTGGCTGATGTCCAAGGACTCTTTAACCCTTCAAAATATCTAGTATCACCTGTCCCTGTAAATCACCTGTAAATTTTTTAAGCATGTAGGTCTTGGCATCTCCTTCTAATCCAAGATTTTTGTTTGTTTTTCAAACAAATCTTTCAAGGGATTGACATTTTAATGCAAACAAGATGTGGGCATTAAGAAATAAAGTCAAAGCTTTGTTACCATATAACAGGGGAGAAAAGAGGAAATAAGGGAAATATAGTAAGGTAGGCTGAATACCAGCTTCCAAAGATACCCAGCTTTTAACTCTGGGGCTCCTAAATGTTATCTTATATAGTAAAAAAGGACTTTGGGTAAATGATTAAATGAAGAATCTTGAGATGAGGGCATTATTCTGGATTACGAGAATGGGCCCCAAACATAGTTGCAAATGTCCTAAAAGAGGGAGGTGGAAGATTGGCTCACAGAAAGCAGCATAGTAATGATGGAAACAGGACACACTGCTGGCTGAGGATGGAGGACAGGGCCATGAGGAAAGGGTGCAGTCATCCTCCAGAAGCTGAACAAGGCACAGAATGGAACCTTGTCCTGGAGCCTATACAAGGAACCACCTCTGCCCACACCTTGACTTTATCCACTGAAACTGGTGGTGGGCATCTAAACTTCCACTCTGTGAGAGAATAAATTTGGGCTGTTCAAGTTGTTGTCTGTAGTAATACATTATAGAAGCAATAGGAAGTAAACATGGTGATCAAGAAAATAGTCATCAGCGTTAGGGTCATCTAAATTAGAAAATCATCTCGGACAGTTACTGACCTGGTTACTTGGAACTTAATTTCTCAAAGTTTCCTCATGGTTTGAGAAATTAATGAGATGACTCATGTTAAAAGAGTTAAAGCACAGATACAACACACAGGATGTGTGCAACTAACAGAAGCAAATGCCATTAGAAAGGAAAGGGACTGAGGACTGTTGCAGCACTTCATGGCCCCTATCGCCTTCAAGTACAGTGATTATCCTAGGAGGTAAGGATTTCTATTTCAGATATCTAACAAATTAGAAAACTAAGATTCAGAGGCTAAGTGACTTACACAGCTGCTTATTAATTTATATTTATCCCTCAATACTCACTGCCTGTCTTCTGATACTTTGACAGTAAAATCCTTCATAGAAGTTTTTTCAAACCAAAGCAAGTTCAAGATGAGTGCACCAAATGCACTCATGGAAAGAGTGCAGTATCAGTGATCCCCTAGGCCTATGTCTTTGCCCTTTCCTTTGTGACCAGTTTGTCATAGACTTGATTGTGCCCCAGGATATTCATATGTAAAAATAAACTTGTTGAAAGATTAATAATGAGATTAACACCTGATGTTTTTATTTTCTAAACAAATCTAATAATGGAATTTTATCAATTATTTTTATGCTAAAGGTCTTTGGAATAGTCAGCAAATCTTGCCAACTAGATTTTGCACAATGAAAGACACTAGAAACTCTAATCGAAATATAACATTCTAATTGGAATGTAATATCACAGCATAGAATTTCCACCCTCTCTTAGAATCAGTAATAGTCTTTTTATTTTAAGAAGATACATTAATAAAGTTTGGGGATAGTTAAAGAATGCTCCTCCCTGGTTTTTATACTAAATCAAACAAAAGGCTTCACGATGACCACAAAAACATTGCTAGAGGCTAATAAATTAATTGGTTATAATTTTTTTTTTCACAGACTTAGCAATGCTACGTCTGTTTCTATCACAGCACAGAGATAGTTGTACAATATGAATCTTGGTCTGTTCATAATAGGACCCTCAACATAGACACAATTTTTATCTTCAGAATATTCTCTACCATGGCAACAGAGACTGTTCAGACTATACCTACTTTCTAGGGATACTGAAGGATTTAAACTCGTCAAACAACAGAGTGGCTTAGGATCAGAAGACTTAGGCTGAGCAGATCAGATCTAAAGATGACTTACATTTCACTTTTAATTCCAAACTGCTGTTTTCTATGTCTTTCTACTCATTAGTTAATTTGCTGTATGCTATATTGGTAAAGTGTTTAGTAATTATGTAATGTTCCAGAAACCAATTTTATAGAAGAAAATTGAAAGCTCTGAAAGGTGAACTCATTTATTTCAAGTAATACCACTGGCAATCTATAGAACAAATATTAGAACTCAGGAATCCCAATTCTTAAGCCCACTCTTCCTGCACTATCTACAAGTTATAGCAACCTTTTTTACACAAAAATAGCAAAGTATAAATGCTTTGATACTATGCAACCAGTAACCTAAAATTGCCATGCTTATAAAACTTGTCATGCCTGGATTCCCAGATGAAGTAATACTTGTCTTTCCATGTTATTTAAAGGTTATCTTAGTTTATTTTTATTACAAAAGAAAGAAAATTTTTCTTGATAGTATTCCATAACTGTGGGACCTGCAAAGAAGCATAGAATCATTGAAAGGGCATGACCACAGGAATCGATTCTGACGCTATCATTTCCAAGCTGTGCAAGACACTTCACTTCTCTGAACTGTAATTTTTCTCATTGTTAAAAAAGCACAGGCACTAGCATGTTTAATAAAATAGCAACCTACTTAAAAGGATTGTTTTTGTGATAGCAATTTTATCTGGGATCCTTATACAAAGAAGAGGTTAGTAGGGGAAAAAATACTCAGAAATGTATTAATACATACTTGTGTATATTCATATACCCATGGGAAAAAACTCATGGAAAAAGTATCTCCCAAATAGATAGCTTAGAACTCCAGCTTTAGGGTTCTATTTTTTAGAGAAATGGCAAGACAAAAACAAAGGCACTTAAGCCCCTAAGTGTTGCAAATTATGGAAAGATAAATATATGTGGCCCTTGAACAGCATGGTTTGAACTGCCCAGGTCCACTATGAGCAGGTTTTGTTACAGCTCTTACAACTTCTGCCAGTAAGTGCAACCCTGCCTCCGCCTCCTCTTTCTCAGTCTACTCAAGGTAAGGACAAAGACCTTTATGTTGACCTACTTCCATTTAAAAATAGTAAATATATTTTCTATTCCTTATAATTTTCTTAAAAATATTTTCTTTTTCCTAGCTTACTTTATTGTAATAATTTAGTATATAACACATATAACATGCAAAATACATGTTGTTTGACTGTTTGTGTCATTAGTAAGTCTCCCATTCAACAGTAGGCTATTACCATGTATTACTTAAGCTTTGGGGTACTCAAAATTATACAGGGAATTTCAGTTGTTGGGGTATCTGTGAAGGGGGAAAGGGTGGGACAGTGGGCAGAGCAGTCAGCATCCCTAACCCCTGCCTTGGTCAAGGGTCAACAGTCTATGCAACCTTTAACCTTTTTATCTCATGGCACACTTTAACTTACAGTAAAACTTCTGCAGCACATTTCAATTGTGTTGATCAAAAACAAAAGAAAAAAAAAAGGAATATATTTACTGTCCTTTGAACTTTTTAAAACAATAATTTAATAATGATCTTTAAAATATTTGAGGTACACCTAAGATTCTCTCAAGGTAAACCAGTGTGCAGTGGCATACCACTGAAAATCACTGGTCTATGGGAAACCAATGGCTGATAAAGGCCAGTTAGTAAACTCTGTTATGTTTACTTTAGACCCTTGCTGCTGCTAAGGATCTAAAGTCATCCAGTGACTTCATATTCTCTTACCCTTCACTTATAAAGTCAAATCATAATTGCGGTACTAATTATCACTTTTTGGTTTTATTACTGTAGATTAGGCATCCTGCTAACCACTTTACAAATTCCATTTCATTTACTTCTCACAATCACCCTAAGAGGTAAATTCTAGTACCATTCCCATTTTATGGACCAGAAATTAACCTTCAAGTCATTTGTTTAAGGTCACACAGCTAATTTCAGTTCCTCTTCACCAGTATGGGCAAGAGCTTTTAAAAATGTGAAGCACTATAAAATATAAATCACATATTCTTCTGTTTGTCCCAAAGACCACCTAAGTGGATAAATTGACATACGTGGATAAATTGACATATGTGCCTATTGCTGGAGCCCCTGCTGAGATAGTAAACTAGGATGATTCTCCTTCCTTCCTATTCCTTTACCATCAGCAGCTTAGGGGTGAATTAAGAAAGCTGGTGAGAAAGATGATAGATGTGTCACTGGGTTATTTCTTTATTATTTCTCTGCTCAGTGTTATAGACAGAGTGCCTTGCCCCATGCCCTGCTCCTAATAGATGTTCAATAATATTTGTTAAATGAATAAACAAAATTATGAATGCATGCCTATAGAATAGATTTCAGGGTTTTCTCCATGCAAGGTGCACATAATTCTGACAACTACCACTAAGAACAAATTGGTAAAAGTGGCCAGGACAATGCAATGTGTTTATCAAACTCTGATTTTGTTTCCTCTGGGTCATAAAATCAGACTGCATTTTTTACTGCCTCCCACAGTTGGGTGGGATCATGCAATTTAGATTTTCCCACTGAACTACACAGTATCCATGTCTGGTCCCCCAAACCTTGCAAATAATTCTCCAACCTTCTATTTTCTCCTGCCAACTTGGGACAAAGAATCCAATAGTAGAAGCAGATCCTTAGGAGTTGGTGAAGTCACCTGATGGAAGGGAAGGGTTGTGTGTCCCTGAGTACATGAGCGGGACGCTACCACCTCCATCACCACTGCCTCACCCTGGCCTCTGGCTGATGTGAGATACAAACATTCACTTTATTAAGTGTTTAGTCTATTCAGAATCCTGGAACAAAATATTATAAATCAGGCCACTTAACAACAGTTATTTATTTCTTGAAGCCTGGAACACTCAATATCACACATATTTGGTGTCTGATGAGGGTCTGTTTTCTGATTCATAGATGGCACCTTCTAGCTGTGTCCTCACATGGTAGAAGGGGCCAGGCAGTTCTCTGGGGCTTCTTTAATAAGGACTAACACTGCCACCTGATCTAATCACCTCCTAGTACCATCATATTGGTGATTAAATTTCAACACTGGAATCTTGAGGGGTGGGGTGGTCCTAGCCCACTGAACATTCTGACCATAGCACCAAGCCACTAAGAATTTTTTGAGCTATAGTTAAAGCACTTTTCTTTATCAACTTCACCTTCTCACATACTCTTATATACTCTCAGATTGACTTCATTTCTCTTGCTCTTCCCATTTATTCCCTATTGTTAGTGTTTATCTTAATATGATTTTACTTGTACTACATATAAAAAATATTTTCTCTGTATAAAAATATTTAAAACAGGAAGGAGAACAAGAGAACATCCTAGGCCTTAGAGATTTTGAAATGAGAGCCCAAGAAATACTTTCTTGTTATCATTTCTTATCTTATCTTGCACTAAAAGCTAGGATGACACAACACTTAGAGATTTCTTGGCCTAGAACTATTTACAAGTTAATAAGGACAAAATATGATGCTAAAACTTCTGCCTGGGCATCAAATATTGAGGATATGTATGGAATTGAGAGTGAGCCCCGTGTTAAAATCCATTCTGTTTGTTTCCATATAAGAAACTTGCTCCACAAGAGCCTGTGGTTACATAAGACAAGTCTTCAGTTGAAAAAAAATTCCTCAGATTCAAATGTGATAAACTGGGTGAGTGACCTAAAAAAAATCTCTAAATATTTTAAGCGGTTATGTGTAAATTTCTGACATAGGGAAGACTATATCTCTTTCTATCCTTTATTGTATTTTCTGATTGCTCTGCTAATAATTTGTGTGGGATTTCCCAGTTGTATAATGCCCCTGATTGCCAGTGATTAGTATTAAATGAGAAGATTGCACTCCTCCCCCTGGTGGTTGTTAGGAAACATCTAAGTCATAGTGATTTCTTGGGTGAACTAAGACATCACCTCTCCCTAGCAATCTCGGGTTTACATAAATAAGCATTCAACATGTACCACACTAGTACATTTACTTGCACGGCAAGTTTCTGATCTAAAGTATCTACTTCATTTATGGATTAGCAATTCATAAGCTTGTTTGGGAAAATAAAAACATGGACTGCAAGTTTCCTGCTTTTATACATATTAACAAACCAGGGCACAGTTACTGAGAGAATGTGGGTATTTGAATGCTATATTTAATATATGAGACAATAATATAATACATAGTCAATGATGTTATGTCCAGGGTAATATCCTGATGTCCATTATTTTTTAGTCCTATTAAAAAAAGGAAAACAAAAATACCAACAAACTAAACAAAACAGAAATGATATATCATGTGTAGCCACCAGGGGGAAAAACATAAGCATCACAGCGAAAAGCTATGACTGCTGTCATAGCTGACAAAAAGGAGAGGTGTCATCCTAGGGATAACTTATGCCAGGCAACAACATGGACATCAAACTTCTAGAAAAATAATATAACCAAAACCTTTGGGAAACTCTGAGGTGGATGAAATACTATTTTTTTTTACTATTTTTAGAATAGATATTAATAGTTGTACAAACATGCCAAGCTCTGCTATGTCATCATACCTTTGTGCTATGTTGTTCCCTCCTGGAATGCCTACCTCCCTTATTTGGGGGGCAAACCTTTTCTCAGTCTTCAAATATTTTCTCAAGAATCACCTCCCTGGGGGGACCTTTCTGAGCCTTATAGACAGAGCCTCAATTTCTTTTCCTTCTGCCCTCATAACACAGTCCACTCACTTTACTTATTTAGTAACCTATGTCTCCTCTAAAAAAGCCACTGCCCTTTGCAGGTGGAGACTTTGTGCTATTCTTCCTCAGGGCCCAGAGTCTACAAGAAATTAGGAGATGTTCAATAAATGTTTCATGCCTCTGCGAAATGGTGCTCCAAGTATGGTCTGTGAACCACTAGAGGCTCCTAAGAATTTTCAAAGGGTCTTAAGGCCAAAACTGTTTTTATATTAATACTAGGAAGTCATTTGTCTTTTTTGCTGTGTTGACATTTTTTTCTCTGATGGAGTAAAAACAATAGTGAGTGCAACAACTGGAGTCCAAGCATAAATCAGGTCAATAGCAACAAGTACTGCTAGTAGTCTTTGCACTCTTCACTGCCATGCACTTGGGGACATGTCATGCCCATTCCACTTACAAATTCCTTGATGATGGAGTGAAAACATATTTACTAAATCCTGATCCTCAAGTATATGTCTTTTCAATATTCTGTGGGCTGAAATAGACTAGCTACATTAAAAGTACTTCCACTACATCTTATAGTATAAAGATTTTCTCATGAAAAAATTTTTGCCTGATTGAGTTGCAAGATGAACTAGCTGCTGTTTTCTTAGCTCATTACTTTTACTTGAAAGAACCACTGATGGGTAAGCTATGATTATTGAAATTTGGCAGAAATTTTTATATTGTTGAATGGAGTAAGACTGCCAGTTCAAGGAAAATAACTGATAACTATGTTGCAAATGATAGTTTTTAAGTGAAAATTAGAATTTTGGAAAATTCTTATCTTTCCCTTATGCTTACCAGCTTCCCAATCCTTAGGAATTTTCTGATGGGATTAGAGGTGATTTTTACAAAAGTGAGTTTGGGGTATTTTATAATGAAATATGTCAATTTTCAAAGATCCATATTTTTTCCTAGTTATCTGAAAAGCAAGTGCTAAGAGTAGACACTTAAGGTAATTATGGATGGAAATGTCTGTGAAGGATAAAAGGAGAAAGCGAGAGATGGCCTTTGGACCACAGTGCAGGTCTGACACCAAAGAAGGAAGGAGAAAGGGGAATGGAAGGAGTGAAAAAAAACTCTAGACTGTAGCACAGTTCCTGGAATGTTTTCACTAGACCAGTGGCAAGTTCTGGAGGCAAAGTCACCAGTCAAAAGAGGTCTGCATCTCCCTGGGATGGAACTGAACCGCCTTAGTGCTTCCACTACTTTCAGCCTTGACTGGGAGCAGGCATGGGACGTGTGGCCTTCATACAAATAGGGTGGTGGATCTAAACGGGCAGGAACAGGTACTGTCAGCCAATTTTATTCCCTGAAGTGGAAGATCTAGGTAGTGCATTTTCATCCCCACTGCAATCTGTATAACTTAGATATTATTTTCCAAAAGACAAATCTATATTGTTACACAATTAGGCAAGAGAAAAATATTCATTTAAACTGAGATTTTAAAAGTTTATTAGTACGAGCTATCATTTCAAATTCCACATTGCAAGTAACATTTAAGTAGTATTTAACATTTAAGAAACCACTATTTGTTGTAATATCAAAGAATAGCCTTAATCATCTGAAAAGGCTATCAAAATTCTCTCTCTCTCTGTCTCTCTCTCTCTCTTTTCACCCATGGTAAAGTGTGGTGGCATAATTATAGCTTACTACAGCCTCTAACTCCTGGGCTCAAACAATCCTCCTGCCTCAGCCTCCAGAATAGCTGAAACTGTAGGTGTACATCACAATGCCCAGATATTTCTTTTCTTTCTTTCTTTCTTTTTTTTTTTTGTAGAGGCAGTGTCTCACTATGTTGCCCAGTCTGGTCTCAACTCTTGGACTAAAGCAATCCTCCTGCCTGAGCTTCCCAAAGTGTTGGGATAACAGGTGTGAGCCATGGTGCCTGGCCCTTCTTTTTAAACTGCGTCTACATGTGAGTCTAGGTTTTCTTCATGTACTAACCCTGTGTCTCAACAGATTCAACAAGAAGCAGATATGAGAATATAGGTATCACGTATTAAGCTGCCAGAGAATAAAAAGAGCTGCAAAACTGTAAAACAATCACTCCACACAAATTATTTTCTTGACAATATAATTGTTTTTATTAAAATATGTGATTTGTGCTAATATGCAACATATTTCTTATTGTTATATAAAAAAATAATTTGGCAAGTATTTTTGAAAGTTTCTCGGTTTGAATTTCTAATGCAACAAATGTAAGTAGATAGTTCCTATAAAATAGAATTGTCACGACCCCTAAGGCCCTGGTCTCAGTCGCCGTAGGAAGAAACCAAGCAAAAGTGACATGGATTAGAAGTACAAGCTTGCGGGAAGTGGGCTAACCTTAATTGTAGGGTAGCCCTGTGCCCCCTCCACAACAGCTATTAATAAGGTTATACACAACAGGTGTGGAGAGTTAAGGTAATTGACATACATAACAGGTGTGGGGAGTTAAGGTAATTACATATGAGGGCTACATGCTTAAGGATTGGCTCTCCTCACGTGTTCTTTCCCCACATGTTCTTTCCCCACAACCCTCATGAAGAACTACTAAGCATCCATGTTTATCACATGCTTACTAGTGAGTGACCGATCTTATCTCATTCCAGAGCACTGAGTTACTTGGGGGATTTCCTCAAGTCACAAAACGTCTCTAGGCCTCCCAGGAGGACTGTCCTGTTCTCGGCGTGTCCTTTTAATGGGATAAGAATCAGTAACTGTCCTTTGCAAGCATGGTGTCCATTCCTCTACATAGAATCTCTTTGAAGTGCTCAGTAATTTTAAGAATATAAAGTAGCCAAGGGAAAAATGATTGAGAACAATTACATTTAATAATCATTCCACTCAAGTATCAGCAGTGAAAAAAGTCAGTATCTCATGCAAGAAATCAGAGAATATGGTAGTTAAGAGAGTGGCTCTGTTGTCAGAAAACCAGAGTTTAAATTTTGGCTTCAGGATTTGTAAAAGGATTTTACAAAATTTTGGCTTCAGCATTTGTACAGACAAATAAGCTCTCTGAGCTTCTGTATCCTCATATACAGGTAATAATATCTACTCCATAGGATTTGTATAGAGATTAAATCAGATTTAAAATATTCAGTATAAATGAGTGAAGCAGAAAAAGCTCAATAAAGTTTAGTTTCCCCTAGTGATTATTGATAATGTTATGATTCCACTGCTAGCAATTTTCTCGCATAGGAAAGCAAAATAAACACCCACTCACCTTTCCTCCATAGTAATATACAGTAAATAATCCTTGAACGCTCTGTATCAGAACCATAGAAAGTGCCTGTTAAAAATGTAGAAAAACAAAGTGTTGGGTTAATTCAAATATTTTTATGGAGTATTGCTGGAAAAACTAAAAATCTATACAAAAAAAAAAATCGATCTCAACCCCTTATCTCATGACACATACACACACAAACACATTCATACTGATGAGACATTAAAACATAAATCCCAGAACCTCAAAGCTTCTAGAAACTAACATTAGAGACTTTCTTACAATTTTGTGGAAGAAAGTTTTCTTGAAACAGACCCCCTACCCAAAAGTTCTAACAATAATAATTTATAAAATAATCAAAATTAAAATTTTCTGCTTAATGGGCAGTGCCTATGGCTCAAAGGAGTAGGCAGCTGGCCCCATATACCAGAGGTGGCAGGTTCAAACCGGGCCCTGGCCAAAAAATGTAAAAAAAAAATCTGCTTAATAAGTATAATCTTTAAAAGTACAAAGCTACTGAGTAGGGAAAACTATTTCCTATACCTATATCTGACAAAAATATGTATTCAGAATATGTAAAGAACTCATAAAATGATTTAAAACAACAGGATCCTATTAAAAAGTTTCAAATAATCTTCTTTTTTAACATGAATAAGCATGTCAGGGAAAAAGATCTTAGAAGTGGCCAATAAATATGTGGAAAGGTGCTCAACATTTAAAATCAATTTTCTTAAACTTAACAACACCGAATGTTGCTGAGAACATGGAGAAACAAGAACCCTCCTGCACTGCTGTTGAGAGTACAAAATGCACCCATTTTGGAGATGTGTTTGATCCTTATAAAATCAAACATATAAGCCAGTGATTTCTCTCTGAGGTATTCACCCAAGAGGAATCAAAATTTATGTTCACAAAAAGAAGTGTGTATGAATGTTTATAGAAGTCTTATTCACAATAGTAAAACACGGAAAACAATTAAAATTCCCATCCAAAAAAAAAAAAAATGTGTTTTATTCTAGCAATGAGATATTAGACAGCAATAAAAAAGAACAAGCTATTAATGTACAAATCTCCCCCCAAAAATTATGTGGAATAAGAGAAGCCAGATGCAAAACTGCAGATAGCACGTAAGTCCATTGGTGTAAAATCCAAGAATAGACTAAGGAGATTGTGGCTAAAATCAGAAGTTGAGGGAGGAGGATGGGGAGGTTAAGAGAAATGAAAATTTTTAGAAAGAGGAACAAGGGAACTTGCTGTGGTAGTGGAAATATTCTATACTTGTTTTTGGACAATGATTATATGGATGTATGCAATTTTTAAAACTCAATGAACTGAATCTCAAGATATGTGAATTGTATGTGTGTAGGTTATATGTCAATAAAACATGAAGGAACAGGAGGAAGGAGAAGGTGACCACAGGTGTCTGAGCCTCACTGCAGAGCTATTAAATAAGAAAGTCTGAGGCTGTGGGGCCAGAAATCTGTATGTCTTGCAAACCTATCAAGGGATTTTGCAGAACTCTTGGGTCTTGACAAGTACGCTCCTCACCCATGACCCTACAGCAGTAGAAAATACTGGTTTCAAATGCGAATCAGTCCGGTAGAATCTCCTGTGCCTTGGAGCTTCCCTTCAGGAATCCCCCAGACCTTTGGGTCTCCTGAAGTACTTTCTGTCATATCATTTATCAGATTATCATAATTTTTTACCTTGATTTGCTAATTATCTTTTAAAATTCAATAGTTTACAACTCCCTGAAGCTCTGGTCCACTCTGATACATCTTAGTTGACTCCTCACCAATATTGTGATGAAGTTCCTGGCAAGTTTTTCTCTGTTAGCTCCTTCTGACATGAAGCTTGTTGTGACAGCATTGTCCTGGGAGCAGCAGAAGCCTCTTAAATACCTGAAACACCAGTAGCAGAAAAGCTTCCATGGGAGGAAAGCCGAGGCAAGGAAAGGTGAGGTGCCATGGAGCCCAAGCCCTGGGAGGAGTCTGTAGGATCACCAGACTGATCTCAAAGGCTTAGGCAGAAGTGTGAAGTGATTCTAGGCTTTGCTAAGAAAGCCCATAAAGCTAAGAGCTTAGCAAAGCAAATTGGGCCATTGTTCTCAGCATGGCTGGCTTAATGCCCAGGCTCAGCCCTTCACTCGGGCAAATGGGTGTAATCCTACTGACACAAAATCTCTTCCCAACCCTCTGACACAAGGCTCTCCTGGATCAGATTAGCTGAAAGGAAGCCTCTAGCCAGATCTCAGAGAAGAAAACCACATTCCTGACAATGGCAGTAAAAACAAAGGCATTCTATAAACTTGAACATGTTTTTGTCACATTTTTACTGAAAGGCAATTGAGCAATCTCCAAAAACTGAAATCCAAGATTCTGTACAGCTTAAGTTAAGAGCTGAGTCACTCATTCTGTTGATTGCATGTTCTAAATAGATGGGCACATTTCCACTGAGAATAACATAATTGTCTTTTACCTGTGCATTTTATCCATGGGTAGAAGAGTACACAGTCGTCAGAAAGTTTTGAGAGTCTATTTATTACAAATCAGGCATCTATGAAGCAGTGCATGAATAAACTCACTTAATGTTTACAGCAAACTAATAATGATGCAGGGACTGTTATAATTGTTATTTTAGAGATATAAAAACTGAGGCTGAGTCGTTATGTCATTTGACCTGTATCATCTACTTAAGAGCCAAACTATGTTAAGTCTTAGTAGTCTTACTACATAAAGTCATTAATTTCTTCAACAAGTTTACTTATTGAGTAAATATTTATTAAATACTTATTTAAATTTAGTATCAGGCCATTCTAGGCACGAGAATACAATGACAAAGAATACAAAGTCCCTCATGGAGCTTACGTTCCAGTGGAAAAGACAGAAAATTAATAATACTAGTATTTATAATGTAACAAACAGTGATGAGGGATAACGAGTGATGGTGCAGGCAGAGGGCAGCATGGCTGGACAGAATGGTCTCAAAGGCCCCTGCATCATCATCTGCAGGCAGGAAGGCAGTGAGGCACACATTTGCATGGAAAGAATCTCAGGCAGTGGCAAATGTTTGCAGTAAACGCTAGTCACATGAAAAGAGGCAGTGGGCATATGCAATGGTACATTTCAAAACTATTTAAAAATGAGTATAATTGTTGATGAGTGTGTTACTTAGTTCAATGTACACATTTCACATTGTATGTCAAAGCAGTATCCTGAACCCCCTAAATGCATCAATGTAGAGGAAAGGACACCATGCTTGCAAAGGACTGTTATTGATTCTTATCACATTAAAAGGAAACTCTGAGAACAGGACAGTCTCCTGGGAGGCCTAGAGGTGTTTTGTGATTTGGGGGTAATCCCCCAAGTAACTCAGTGTTCCGGAATGAGATAAGATCAGTCAATCACTAGTGAGTGATAGCACTAGCTAGGTATCACTAATATGTGATAAACATTGATGCTTAGTACTTAGTACTTTTTCATGAGGGTTGTGGGGAAAGAACACATGAGGACTGTGAGGAGAGCAGGTGGCAATCCTTATGCAGCCCTCGTATGTCAATTACCTTAACTCCCCACACCTGTTGCGTATGTCAATTACCTTAACTCTCCATACCTGTTGTGTGTAACCTTAATAACTAGCAGTTGCAGAGGGGGCTCAGGGCTACCCTACAACTAAGGTTAGCCTGCCTCCCACAAGCTTGTATTTCTAATCTGTGTCACGCCCAATTCCTTCCTGCAGCAACCAAGACCAGTGCATAGGGGTCACGACACATCAATGTACAAAGTTATGATTTAATAAAAGAAAGAAAAGAGGCCGTGGGGCTAAAGACAGTAAGAAGAGGAAGATGTGGTAGGAAATGTACTAAGAAGGCTCCTTGGGGTGTATCTTACATGACATGATGGAGCATTTTATTTTGAAGGTGATCAGAGCCTTGGAAGGCTTTGACTAGTAGAGAGGCGTGAGCTGCTGGCTGCGAAAAGATCAATGAGAACTGGTTTGAACTGGTTCAGGGAGAAAGGATTCCAGGAGTCAGGCAGGAGACCAGAGGAATGCAACAGAAGTAGTGAGAAGGGACTGCATTTGGGACACCTTTGGATACAGGCGCTTGGGATCTGCTCAGGGATTGCATAGATGGTGTGGCTCATAGATGACAAGGTCCTTTTTAACTGTTCCTGTGCACTCTCCCAGCGTACTCACGAGTGAGGAATAAATGTATTTCCCCCTTCCAGGAAAAGGGTAATGAGAATCCAGAGAAAGTCCCTCCCTAGAGATGAGTAAGCTGCTATCTTTAGAAAATCCAGTAAATAAGTGGCTTTTCTAATACTGAGTCTTAACTTAGTGAGGAAACCCCCCCCCCCAAAAAAAAAAAAAAAAAAACTCTCTAGGCTGTTACAGCACAAGGAAGATTAGACTAGAAGAAGTGGGCTCCATTTCTGATTCAATCACTTAAGAAGAGTGTGACCTCAGCAAAATGCCTAAGTCCTCTGGTTTCATTTGCTTGAAGTGTACAATGGGCATACAAATTCATGCCTGACTGATCTGGGTTCTAATATCAGCTCTGCTGTTGACATTTTCTTTGTAGCATGCAGCTGTTTTGCTTATAAGAGAAATGTGGCTGGAAACCAAAAATAAATAATATTGCAACTAAAAGAAGATAAACAAAAAGCATAAAGTATTCGAACTTTAAAAGAATTGCAGTTTCAATATTCAAAGAACACTGGGCTAGGTAAAGTCATAGTGAAGTCATACTAGATGGTTTGGAGCAGTGGTCCCCAATCTTTTTGGCACCAGGGGCAGGTTTCATGGAATACAACTTTTCCGTGGAGGGACAGGCAGGCAGGCAGAACTCAGGCAATGATACGAGCAATGGGGAGCTGGCATCTGTAATTACAGATGAAGCATGAAGCTGCTTTGCTCAATTGCCCATCTACTTCCTAAAGTTTCATGGAAGATGATTTTTCCATGGACTGGACAGACAGAGAGGGATGACAGCAGAATGATAGTGGCCTGGGGCCAAGGGTTGGGGACTGTGGGTTTAGAGAATCCCTGACTCAAGGGGGTATCTGAATGTTTTCTGATTTGCATAACTTAACTCAGGACCTGCTGTGCAAATACCACTCACTTGCCATTTCACAAGTAACTGAAATGGACAGAAATTTCCAGGAAGTCTACACCAGTGAAGGGAAGTCAAGTGAAGCAACTTCTTTCCCCTTAATTCTCAATGATGTCCATATCTCATACTGTAGTGGTCTGGATATTTGGGATTCCTCTGTATAGTCACCCTAAAATGTAAAAAGTTGGAGATAATCATCTTGGACCCCAAACCCTTAGTTTTACTATTTGTATCCAAACAAGTATCTAGATACTATTTTTATCTAGATACAAGAAGTATCTAGGAGAGAAAAGAGCGGTGATTTTAACAAGCAGCCATTAAGAGAAACAGATGAGGACCAGACACAGGCAGCCCCTGGTTTATGAAGCTCAATACAAACCTCTTTCCTGCCTTTCCTGCTTCTGCCCATGTTGCTCATTTCTTCCCATTTTCCACACCAGCCTCTTCCACCTGCCTACCTGGTAATTTCATTGCCATAGTTAGGCCACATATTAATCAGGTTCTCTCTCTCTCACACACACACACATACACACACACACACAGCCCATAGACATTACTGTATCAGGGGCTGAGGATAAGAAATTTTGGATCTTCATAGAAATTCTGGTTTCAGGTGAGAAAAAATCATGAGAAAGATAAACAGCTTCCTCAAGGGACAAACTCCTACCAGTAAGAGTGTGTCAGAGAAGACCAATCCACTGCTCCTTCTACCTCTGGACTTCCTTGCGGTTGGATCAGACCAGGCATAAAATGGTCAGAGGAGCTCTATGCTGTCTGCCTAGTCTGTCCGCAGAGCTCTCCGCTCAGTTTTCTATGCTCTGTGTGTGTGTGTGTGTGTGTGTGTGTGTGTGTGTGTGTGTGTTTTAAGCTATATACTTAATGCAATCACAGGGCACCATACACTGGTTTTATAGACCATTTGACATGTTTTCATCACACTGCTTAACATAGCCTTCCTGGCATTTTCTTAGTTATTGTCTTAACATTTATATTCTACATTTACTACTTTTAACACACACCCTTGTAAGATGCAGGGTAGGTGTGGTCCCACCAACCACCTCCCTCTGCCTACCCTTCTCCCTCCACTGCCCTCCCTCTTCTCCTTCCCCCTATTCTTAGGTTATAACTGGGTTATAGCTGTCATGCGAAAACCATAAATTAGTTTCATAGTATGGCTGAGTACCTTGGATACTTTTTCTTCCATTCTTAAGATACTTTACTAAGAAGAATATGTTCCAGCTCCATCCATGTAAACATGAAAGAGGTAAAGTCTCCATCTTTCTTTAAGGCTGCATAATATTCCATGGTGTACATATACCACAATTTATT
>CAUYPK010117522.1:0-15010 GCA_963574355.1 Loris lydekkerianus
TCATTTAGTGACAGATTTGTGGATTGCTGAACAAATGAGTTTGTCTTAAGTGAAAAGGGCAATTTAGGAGCATCATTGCTGGTGAAAGTTCTGTTATCAAACCTTTATTTGGTTTTTATTAGCTTTCATTTGGAGGAAAGGGTAACCGATTAGACAAAAGGCAATTTGTGCTCACAGTTATCTGATTAGAAAAGGAACAAGTGAATAGCTAAACCCTTCTCTCCCAGCAACTTTGCTGCATTTAGCCATTTACCCCTCCTTGGGAGAGTCCAGGTCCCAATTATTCTAACAGGCAGTTGATAATGAGATTTCAAAAATGCAGCAACAACAAAGAAATGGGAGAGTATAACAAACCACAGCCGGTCATCTTAAAAGTGGGGGTGGTGTGGGGGAGAACCACATTAGAACTCAATTTAAAAGTTTTTCCCTACCCTGTATTACTGCCCTTGTATTCAAAGAGGGCAATGTTAATTTTCATCTCTGAGTACTATTTTTCCTATTAGTTTCTCTACAGTGAGCTTTCCACAAATGTTTGACTGTTTCTGAATCACAACTACTTAAAATCCAAATTTATGAGCTGTAATTATCTAGGTAAAAGCTGAGAAAATTACTGAAAGTTATTTGTCCGCCCACCCCCTCCTCCAGCAGCACACTCATTTTCTCTCTTGCAGTGTTTCAGGGTTCAGCAGCAGCTGTAGCAAACCCTGTAGGATTGTTCCTAAACACTTTTGACAAGACCAAAAATATGAATTTGCAGACAGTGTGTTTTGTCCTTTTCCTTTTTTGCCAGCTGGTAGTTAGCCAAAATACTGTTTTGTAAATAAATCATCTGCAGGAATCTTCATCAGGTCAACTGTAAATGTGTCAGTTTGAGGAAAACAAACAGGAAAGCGCTTACCAGTTAATCTGTGATGAGGAGAAAGGCTGTCTGTGATGCTTGGGTGTACCCTCCCAGAGCCAGAATGAAATGGAGGGTGGTGTTCAGAACCGCTAAGTTGTATACTCTTTTCCAGCTTTCTCATTCTGCTTTTATCTGGCTTTTGAAATGACACTGTAGAGAAGAATGATGCTAGGTTTTGAATGTGGTTCTTCCCTTCCCCCACCACTCTCTATAAAAACTCATCTTGTATTCCAGGAGAAAAGCAATGAACATATGGTGGAAATTAATTCTTTTGCTCAGCGAGTGTTTGTGAAACAGGTTTGTTTTTGAATAGCAATCATCACTATTAGCTTCTCTGCTGCAGTTCGAAATACAGTACTGAGATTGGAGGGGTATGAATCCTTTCTTTGCCTAGGTGGGCTTTTGTTTGTGAAAAGTTGAGTTAATTTAGCTGGGTGGCATGAAAAGAAGCCTTAGGATGTTAAAGAGGAGTTTTTCAGATCACAGCTAACTGTAGGGCTCATTAGGAGAGATTTTTATTGACTGGGTTTCATTGTGTCCTGATAGTAGAAAAAAATGGAATTATGTATTAGTTAACTATGAATTTGAATTTTTAATTTCTCTACACTGTAGGTACACTGCTTTGAGAGAATTAAAAGGTTGATTTTTATCCCTTGTGATTATCTGTGCTCCTGGCAGTTGTAGGCACATCTGTGTACCTGAGTTTCAGAATTGAGAAATTCAAGGGAAGAAATTCAGAAATTCAAGAGACTGAAAGTAAGCATGCCTTGATGTGGTGAGCGTCTCTTTGCAGAACTCTCTTGACTTTTGTAAGGTCTAATATCAGTTTGATGATGTGATATTTGAAATTGAACGCATTAGGCCAGGAAAAGTCAGCTGCTAGGGAAGCACATAATTTTATTTTTGTTACCTGTCAAACCCAAAGTCTAGAAAATCTAATGAAGGATTCTCATCGTGGGGCTTGGGGGTGAGTGGGTGCACATTTTCAAACTACAAATATTTCTCTGTGCTAAGAATGTACACTTTCCCACATTTACCCCTAATTCTTTGATTCCAGAGATAATTGCTATTTTTTTTTTTGAGACAGAGTCTCACTATATCGCCCTTGGTAGAGTGCTATAGTATCACAGCTCACAGCAACCTCAAACTCTTGGGCTTAAGTGATTCTCTTGCCTCAGCCTCCCGAGTAGCTGGGACTACGGGTGCCCGCCACAATGCTGGGCTTTTTGTTGTTCTTGCAGTCGTCATTGCTGTTTAGCTGGCTGGGGCCGGGTTCAAACCCGCCACCCTCAGTATATGGGGCCGGCCGCCCTAACCACTGAGCCACAGGCACCGCCCCATCATCCCTATTGATTAAGCAAGGATTAGGTATCCTGTGTGCAGAGCACAGTACTCACCGAAACCCAGGGAAATGTATGCATTTTTATTTTTGTGTTTAGCCACCACCTAAAACAAAGTTGAAACATATGCTTGTTTAGCTTTGAAATTAATCTAAGAAACAGCAAATGAAAAGAATAGTAAATCTCTCTGCTAATGAGCCCTATTGTTTGATGTATTTGAAGAGCTCCCCTTTGACACCAAAGGCATGGCTTGGGGTGTGGAGATAACCTACCTGCCACCTCTGAACATTAAGGGTATACTGCACATCAGCCAGGTTTGGGTGCTTTCGTTAAGTTGGTGAGTCGGTTAATTGGAGGTCTGTTAAGAGAATCTCTACTATAAGTGGTAGAATTGGAGTTTGGTCTCAGACATTCTGACTCCAAAGGCCATTCTTTTAAGCTAAGAGGCTTAACCATTAGGCCATCCATCTTATTGAAAGATGTTTCTAGAATTGAGTGAACGAGAAGGAGGGGTAACAATAACTTCTACCAGATAAAAGAATTTTAGGACAGTTTCACCATTTTCTAAATCATTTGCAAATTTTCTGAAGCCATTTATGGTTAGTATTTTAAGGGTTTTCTCAATAGGGTCAGGTGTGTATAGGAGGGCCACAGGGCCAACTGTGCTCAGAGGCAAAGACAACACAGTTTGTCTATCATATTATTCTCATTCCACAAAAATAGCTTTTCTCCACTGGTGCTTCACATTTTACTGTTAAAGATTTGTACTCTTGAAGATACTACATTATATATAAGAGAAGATTTGTATTAATCTAATGAAACTCTAATAGCGAGAATGGGTTGGGTGACCTTAAGTGAATCATCTCTCCCCCCTCCCACAACCCCAGCAGAAACAGAAATTTCAGAAGTAGACATCTGAGAGAATATAATTGGGTTATTAATTTTTGTTAATGATCATTTCTAATCTTTTTTTGTTTAAAAAAATCAGTTCAGAATATAAGCATTGGAAAAGAGATATACACATGAACATTTTCTTACAAAGAAGCTGGTTTGTGAAAAACAGAAAGACTCCTTTTGAATTTTTTTCCTCTTCTCATACAGGGTGATGACTCTCATTGTGGAAGTGTCCTTACACTTTTTTCTTCAGGGCAGGCAGGGTTAGAGATTAGACTTTGGGGCCTTTATTTGATAGAATGTGAGGCTGGAACTAAGCAAAGCTTTTCCCAGGGACTGAAATGGATTCATAGTTGCAGACTCAGTGGCCCTGGGGGTCACAGAGAGAAGCCATGGCAACCTGGGAGTTTTCATGCCACTTAAACTGAAGAATTCTTCAAGGCCCCCCGAGGACAAAGCCTTCTCCAGATTCTTGCTTCTAATTTTGTAGATTTTTGTTCCCCATGTAGGAATTGAGCCTTGAGGATACTTAATGGGAAACTCTGTTAGAGGATTTAGCTCCACGCTCCACATCTTTTTTTTTGTTTAAGCACTATGAAGAGCAATGTACATCTTTCCCATTAAGATACCAGAAGCTCTAATTACCTGTGAAATATAGTGAACAGCTTCTATTTTATCTCTAATTTGAATAAACCTTCACTTTTAATTTTGCTAAATGCTAATTCAAAAGGGATCCAGATACAACAATTTAGGTGGGTTTTCTTAACTATGGTCTACTAGCTCAGGTGCACCGGGTGAATGAAGGGGGTGTGAAGTTTTGGGGGGATTGGGGGGCAAAGCAAACACTCACCTCTCAGGAAGGAAGGTGCCAGTGCCTGCGGCTGGGGAGACTCGTAGCCAAAGGCTGCACGGGCTCTGTGCTTTGTCTGAATCCTCTTGGTTTAATGATTTTTCTGGGCGAGCTGGTCGCAGCTGCTCTGAGTCTAGGAAGAAGTATTTCCTCTCTTTGTAATAAAGGGAGGTAAATAATCTTTTAAGTTATTGCCCTGGAAAAGGAAATGCGGTTTGCTGGTCATTAAGTGAATCTGTTGTACATCATCTGAGTGACACCATCTTTGGCCCTGACTCAAAAGAAAGGACTGCTGTCGGAGTTTAGGCCTCTTACAACTACCTACCCTAATTATGCTCCTTTTCTCCTTAAACTGCAGATAATTATGGATGTGATGTAAGTGTATCTAGGTTTTTCCAAAATGCCACATTTTTAGAAAGGAAAAAGATCAGAGAATGAAGCATATTTTCTCAACCTCTGTTAAGCTCATTCAGCTGCTACTTTTGCATTTTTCATTAGGAAATTGGTCGCCTGGGGGGCATCATGCAGCTGTAGATGTGTTTTGCTTGTACTGCAGTGTTTTCTAGAATTTGAATTAATTTTTAACATTTAAAAATCAGGAAATGTTAAATAGTCATCTAGATCATTGGCTTCTCGTGAAAAAATGAGCAGATCCTGGTACAGTTGGCTCACATCCCTGCAAGGGTTCAGCTGGGGATGGGGGAGTAGCGGCTGCTTCCACACCTCCAGCCCGCGTCCCCCCCCCACACCGCCCCCTCGGGCAGGGCACTGCTTTCTGCTTCATACCTTCCTTCCCTGCCCTGCCACTTATCCATCTGGATCCTCCAGTAGTTTGCACTGTTAACCCTTTTGCCCCTTTCTAATTCTTTTTCTGTTGAATATCTTCAGTTTCACAAAATTGAATAGACAAAAAAATAAGTCACTGGGTGATCATTTTTATTACATAAGGAATTTTAGGTTTGTTCATTAAAAAAAAGAGCCCCCAATATTTCCCTAGTAAAACCTGAATTATAATGAAATTAACAAAACCAACTTCAAGGAGCTTAATTAATTATGGAGCAATGGTGTGGGGAAAGGAGGTGTATTGAGTGCAGCCTATCCAGGGGTAAGAAATAAGGGGTTTACTGTCTGTAGGAAATTTAAAAACAATTATAAAACCAACTAAAGCCCCTGCTTTTTTCTATCACCATGTGCAAATTGTAAATAAGATAGGTGATGAAATACTTCTCCCTTCAAAAACTCTGTTGTTGACTTCAGTTCTAAACAATTGCTGTGGTTACCATGAGTTTTAATTATTATGTATAATTTACTTTTAAATAACTATATTTTACATAAAAGTTGATTATTTTAATTTTTGTTGCTTCTCTTTAATAGACAATGTATTTTTCATTTAAGATAATTGAAAACACTCTCATTTATAAATTAAGTTTCTTTGCTGCCATATGTGGGGCCCAGCTGTACTTTCTTTTGAAATTAAGTTGATAATGGTTCTAAATCA
Source organism: Loris lydekkerianus (assembly GCA_963574355.1). Classification (NCBI taxonomy): domain Eukaryota; kingdom Metazoa; phylum Chordata; class Mammalia; order Primates; family Lorisidae; genus Loris; species Loris lydekkerianus. The sequence goes on from CAUYPK010117522.1 coordinate 5,484, forward strand.
TTGGCACAGTTTGTGTTTTAACACTGTGATGCCACATGTACCTGAATTTAAACAGGAGATTTGAGATGCATAATGATAGCACAATCATGCCAAAGATGAAGAAACAGAATTTACGTCAATTCAACGTCTTTAATCTATGCCACCACCTGGAGTTTTCAAAAAAAATTTAAATATTGTATTAACCTAGAGGGAGTTGAAGAACATTCTCCTTTGTAAAGTATCACAAGAATGGAAAAGCAAGTATCCAATGTTCTTAATACTAATATGAAACCAGTAGATGAACAACTACACACCCACATAAGAGAAAAACACAATTAAATCAAGCAAGGAGGGGGGAGGAGCAAGGGGGCAGGAGGGAGGGAGATTAGTGTGTTCTCACCTAACAGGCACAACGTAAGGGTATATGGCACACCTGCTACAGAAGCTTAGCTACAATCTGCACTTCACCTAACAGATGCAAATAATGTAACCTAATCATTTGTATCCTTGTATTAATTTGAAAAAGAAAAAAAATAAATAGGCATTGTAAAAGAAAAAAAAAATAGTGAGACAAAGGGAAAGTTCACAGTCTACTATTTTTTGTTTGGCAAACAAATTTTAGTTTTTTACTAAATTTGGATACTAACTTTTAAAATTAAAAATCATTAAAAAAAGATCTGCTTTTGGGCAGTGCCTGTGGCTCAGTGGGTAGGGTGCCAGCCCTGTATACCAAGGGTAGCAGGTTCGAACCCGGCCCTGGCCGGCTAAAACAGCAGTGACAACTGCAACAAAAATAGCCGGGGGTTGTGGCAGACACCTGTAATCCCAGCTACTTAGGGAACTGAGGCAATCGCTTAAGCCCAAGAGTTTGAGGTTGCTGTGAGCTGTGACGCCACCACACTCTACCAAGGGCAACATAGTGAGACTGTCTCAAAAAAACAAAACAAAACTATAGGCAATCATGAAGTACAAGCATTATAGCAATGATGTGATTGAGTAGTTGCCTAAATTGTACCTTCTGTTGACATTTCAGTTTTATTAAAATTCAGTTATTAATTTCTGGACAGTTATTTGATAAAATATTATTGTATCAAACTGTAACCAAGCAGTTGAAGGTCAAATTGTTAGATGTAAAAACTGCTGAAGAAATAATTGTTCATTTTTTCTGTTTTTATACTGCGATTACGTGTTATTTATTTATTTTAAATGTTTCCTGATATAAATCTGAAGTTCAATAAAAATAAATTCTCACTATCTGTACTCTTTGTTTCATTTCATGATATTACTGAAAATAATTTGATCATATTGAGAGGAGGTACTGAAAATTGATCTGCTCCAGCATAGGGTACCTCATTGTTATAGTACATAGGGACTATCAAGGTAACATCAGGAAGGAAAATCTTTTCCTCTAGCCTCTAAAGTTCTGAACCTGAGGCTTGTAAATTAAACTGACAGAAGACAGATTTTAGGAGAAAAGGTTTATTTCACATGCACACAGAAGCATCCCAGAAAAAACATTGAAACTACAAAAAGGAAGTGGTTAGTCATAGAAGCTTATATACTATTTTAACAAAAGGGTGATACATTGTGGAGAATTACTAGACAAAGAAAGCTGTGCCCAGCTTATCTTAAACATTATTGTTATTTTTTTTTTCTTTTTGAGATAGAGTTTCATTTTGTTTTTTTTTTTTTTTTTTTTTTTGAGATAAAGTTTCTTTTTGTCGACCTCGTTAGAGTGCTGTGGCATCACAACTCATAGCAACCTCTAACTCTTGGGCTTAAGTGATTCTCTTGCCTCAGCCTCCCGAGTGGCTGGGACTACAGGTGCCACAACACCCGACTTTTTTTTGTTGTTGTTGTTGTTGCAGTTGTCATTGCTGTTTTAGCCGGCTGGGGCTGGCTTTGAACCCGCCACCCTTGGTATATGGGGCCAGCACCCTACCCACTGAGCCATAGGCGCCACCCTATCTTAAACATTATTAACTGTATAGTTTAGTAATTCAGTTTTCTCATTGTCTGAAAGATCTTCAGAACTTTTTTACTATGCAAATATGAAACTTTTAATTTTTTTATATTTTTATTTTATTTATTTATTTTAATTTTTTTTTTTTTTTTTTTTTTGTAGAGACAGAGTCTCACTTTACCGCCCTCGGTGGAGTGCCGTGAAGTCACAGGACCCACAGCAACCTCCAGCTCTTGGGCTTCCGTGATTCTCCTGCCTCAGCCTCCCGAGCAGCTGGGACTACAGGCGCACGCCACAACACTCGGCTATTTTTTGGTTGCAGTTCGGCCGGGGCTGGGTTTGAACCTGCCACCCTCAGTATATGGGGCGGGCACCCTACTCACTGAGCCACAGGCGCCACCCGCAAATATGAAACTTTATACACATTAAACAACTACTTCCTTGAATTTTTTTTTTTTCTGGAGGGGCGACAGAGTCTCACTTTGTCACCCAGTAGAGTGTCATGGTGTAGCTCACAGCAAGCTCCAACTTTTGGGCTCAAGCAATTCTCTTGCCTCAGCCTCCCCAGTATCTGGGACTGCAGGTGCTCACCACTCAGGCTGGTACTTCCCTGATTTTGTAAAAGAAGGTTTCAACTGATGGGTTTAGGCAAAGGAAGGACCCATGGCTAGCCAGCCATCTTGAAGAAAGGCAATGTGAAGTTGAGAGAGCCAGCCTCATAGTTGTAATGTAGGTAGACAGGTCAGAACAAGGAGTTCCTGACAAGACAGCCTGATTTGCCTGGAGGTCCTAGAGGCTAGAAAGGAGCGCAGGCCATTAAGTTTATCCCAGGCTTTGAAGGTATGTTTGGAATGAAATATTAGCAGATTGTGTAGGCTGTATTCCTCTGTAGCTGGTGTCATGCTATAGCACCTTCCTTCACACAGTCAAGATAACTTTTTTTTTTGAGACAGAGTCTCAAGCTGTCACCCTGGGTAGAGTGCCGTGGCGTCATCATAGTTCATAGCAACCTCCAACACTTGGGCTCAAGCAATCCTCTTGCCTCAGTTTTTTCTGCTTTTGGTGGAGGCAGGGGGTCTCGCTTTTTGCTCAGGCTGGTCTCGAACTCGTGAGTTCAAGCAATCCACCTGCCTCGGCACCCCCCAGAGTACTAGGTGCTAGGATTACAGGCATGAGCCACCATGTCCAGCCTTCAAGATAACTTTTAAATTTTCCTCCCTTCCTTACCTTACCTTACCTTACCTTACCTTACCTTTTCTCTTCTTTTTTTCTTTTCCTTCCCTTCTTTCTTCCCCTATTCTCCCCTTCCTTTCTCTCCTTCCTTTCTTGCTTTCTTTTTTCTTCTTTTTTTGAACAGTCTCCCTCTGCATCATCACAGCTCAATTAATCCTCCCACCTCAATCTCCTGAGTAGCTGGGACTATAGGTTCAAATCACCATATCCAGCTAATTTTTCTGTTTTTTGTAAAGATAAGGGTCTTGCCATGTTGCAAGAAAATGTAAAATTTTCCATATAATTATTAACAAATTATGATGTGATGTGTCATCCACTGGACTTGTAGCAGCATAATTATAATAATGAGATATTTAGTATAATGAGACTCTATATTTTAAAAATGTCATTTCAAGCATGCTACTTGGTACTGCCCTTCTATTAAGTTATTTCATACTTTCCACTTACATTTTATGAAATCCAAAGTGAGAAAAACAAATTGTTGAATTATAAAGTGTATTGAAATGGAAAAATGAAATGAAAGCTTCTCTTGCATGTTCTGGAGTCAGATAGCAACAGAGTTGCATGTTTATAGCTTCAGCTAGAGTCCACAAACCCTTTCAGATGAATACTAATTTATGACTCTTTAAAGCATGATAAAAAGCCTACTTGATATTTTATTTCCTTTCCCATCATGCCAGCTATCAAAAAGTTGCAATAAATGTCATTTTTGGAAATTTACCTGGGAAAAAAACCCTCCAAAATCATTATGGTACCAATGCACATAAGGGCGATAAATGCAAAAAGCAGGGCACTCTTGTCCCAAACAAAAAATGGAAATACCACTGAAGAAAACTCATGGGGAGAAAAAGCAGAGTCAGACTAAGTGCCACTACACTGTGAGAGAACGGACACAGTCCTGGGAACGTTGCTGATGCACATTTTCCAGAAGTCTTTCTTCTCTACAACAGAAGCTCTTCAATTTTCAATTTTGTTGTTATTCTCTTGTTTCAAAAGGAGAGGGCAAACAGAATATACTGATTACAAATTCTTGGGTTTTAGAAGGACCTCCTGTACTGACTGGCTGAATGACCTTAATTAAGCATGTTTCTGGAATTCTTCAAGCCTTAATTTTTTCTCTGGAGATTGGGGAGAATCACGGTGTCACTGTGAAGTGCTTTAGTAAGATGGTATATGCAAAGCACATAAAGGTGAGGTCTCAATAAAAAAAAATTTTTTTTTTGAGACAGAGTCTCCTTATGTCACCATAGAGTGCTATGGTGTCACAGCTCACAGCAACATCAAACGCTTGGGCTTAAGCGATTCTCTTGCCTCATCCTCCCAAGGAGCTGGGACTATAGGTGCCCGCCACAAGGTCTGGCTATTTTGTTGTTGTTGTTGTCGTTGTGGTTGTCATTGTTTTTAGCAGGCCGTGGCTGGGTTGGAACCTGCCAGCTTCGTTGTATGTGGCCGGTGCCCTAACCACTGAACACAAGCACTGAGCCTCAATAAATGTTTATGTTATTAATGTTGTTTGCATGGCGGTGCCCAGTAGCGGGTTTGAACCCGCCACCTCCAGTATATGGGGCCGGCGCTCTACTCCTTGAGCCATAGGCGCCGCCCTATTTCCTCCTTGCTTATCAGCAGAACCACAGTTTTATTTAGGATGGCACATACTCCGAACACTACACTTCCTAGCATCCAGTGAGACTAAAAATGCACACTTAAGATTAGAGTGGGAAACATTGTCTGGGGCTTCAAGAAAGCTGACTTGGCTTTTGAGGTATAACTTGGAAGGTTGACAAGATGGCTGTAGCTTCAGCAGCTCTATTGTTACTCTAAGGGAAGGACATTTGCAGAGGAAGAAGTTAAAAAAGTCTTGAATTCTTGAGGCCCTGAAGTAGTGCTTGCAAACTTCTACTTCCCAACTTCTTGTTTCTTGAGAGATGGAAGCCCTTTCGTGTTTAGGTTACACTATTCCTTTGAGTTTGTTACTGTATGTTGCCAAACCAAACAGTGACTCACATACACCAGAACATACTAAATTCCTTGAAAAGTAACGACAACTTCTTTATTCAGGATATCATTAAATAAAGGCTCATTGTGTTCAGTAACCTAGGTAACTTTTTTTTTTTTTAGACAGAGTTTTACTTGGTCACCCTGGGTAAAGTGTCGTGGTGTCATAGCTCACAGCAATCTTAAATTCTTGGGCTCAAGTGATTCTCTTGTCTCAGCCTCCCAAGTAGTGGGGACTACAGGTGCCCACCCTCATGCCTGGCTAGTTTTTTTCTATTTGTAGTAGAGATGGGGGTCTGATTCTTGCTTAGGCTGGTCTTGAACTCGTGAGCTCAAGCAAGCCACCTGCCTCAGACTCCCAGAGTGCTAGGATTGCAGGCGTGAGTCACTGCACTTGGTCACTAACTTTGTTTTTGAAACAAACAAAAAGCTTAACTGACTGAAATCTCTACCTCAGAGTCATTGGAAACAGAAGGAAAGAAAGGCATGTAAGGTGCCCTACCTAATACTGTCCTTGGCATATAGTGATTACTTGGTTGATAATGGCTAACAATATAGGATGACCACAAAGGGAAACAAGCTAGAGAAAACTTGTCCATCCACTGAGTAGTAAAAACACACATTTTTAAAATTTTCAGAGACAGGGTCTCACTTTGTTGTCAGGGTATGAGGGCAGTGATATGTTCATAGCTCACGGTAACCTCAAACCCCTGGGGTCAAGTGTGATCCTCTTTCCTCAGCGTCCTGATTGGCTGGGACTAGAGACCTGCACCACCATGCATGGCTAATTTTTGTGTATTTGGTAGACTTAAAGTTTTGCTATGTTCAGGCTGGTTTCAAATTTTTGACCTCCAGTGATCCTATCGCCTCGGCCTCCCTAAGTGCAAGGATTACAGGCATGAACCACCTCGTCCAGTGACGATCCTTTTTATAGCTCATCCATTAGCAATTTGTATTATTTTCCTAAACTATTTGATGAATTCATTATTTAGGAAGATTTCAGCTGGAAAGTGATGGAGAAGGCAAGGCCTAAAAGAAAGTTGGTGGAGTTCAAGAGACTGGGAATAAGAAAGGAGTGGCCTTTTATTTGAAGAGAGCCTCGGGTAAGAACTTGTAATCTCTGGATGCTGTGTTTCAGATAATTGAGAAAGGTCGTATAACTGTACCCGCTACCCAGGTCTGAGCTGATTGTGTCATTGTTCAATGCTGGATAGGATGTAGACTCAGGAAAGTCCAGCTGTGCTTGGTGCTGACAGCTGGGCTCACCATTTTCTGATCGTCTGCTCCTATGTGCTGGTGATATAACCAGTGTATCACAACACAGAGTAGGAATTAATTCAGTGGTTCTGTGTGAAGTTTTTGAATGGTTAAAATACCGGCATGGACCTCCCCCCAAACCTGTGAGGGTCAGTGTGATTAATGACTCATAATTAACTCTGAACCTTTCAGATGGGCGTCATTAACAGAATGGAATCTGAGTGAGGTCACTATTCACATGCCAAGGAGGATTTTTTTGTTGGCTGGTCTGTTTCAGCATTAGGCTATTTTTAGTTAAGCTGTGAAAGAGCAAGAAAATGGAAGAGACAACTCCCAGACAATGTGTATTTATCTCATCTTAAATGTATTCTCATTGGACTTAGGAGAGAGTCTTCTCTGAGAACTGTTGGCAGAGTCCTGAGAGTGTCAATATTACAGACATATTAGATGATTTGTAAAACATGGAAAAGGTAAGTTACTGTTTTCCCAGAATTCTCCACTGCTTACCCATACTGTGACCTCATTAAAGTGGAAGGAAAATTTTTTTTTATTTATTATTATTATTATTATTATTTTTGGAGACAGACTCTCAAGCTGTCGCCCTGGGTAGAGTGATGTGGTGTCACAGCTCACAGCAACCTCCAACTCTTGGGCTTAAGTGATTCTCTTACCTCAGCCTCCCAAGTAGCTGGGACTACAGGCCAGCTATTTTTTGGTTGTAGTTGTCATTGTTGTTTGTCAGGCCTGGGCTGGATTCGAACCCTCCAGCTCTAGTGCATGTGCTTGATGCCCTAGCTGCTGAGCTACAGGCACTGAGCCATATTTTGTTTTTATTTATTTTATTTTTAAAATTGTTTTTTATTAAATCATGACTTTGTACATTGATGCATTTATGGAGTTCAGGGTATTTTTTTTTTAAAGACAGAGTCTCACTTTGTCACCCTGGGTAGAGTGCCATGGTGTCACAGCTCATAGCAAACTCAAACTCTTAGGCTCAAGCAGTCCTCTCGTCTCAGCCTCCTGAGTAGCTGGGACCACAGGTGCCCACCACAACACCTGGCTATTTTTAGAAATAAAGTCTCGCTGTGGTTCAGACTGGTCTCAGAACTTGTAATTTCACGCAGTCTGCCCTCGTTGGGCTTCCTGAGTTCCAGCATTATGGGCGTGAGCCACCGTGCCTGGCCTGAGGAAACATTTTCTATGACAGCCATTCATAGTAATGCCATACTCATACAGCATAGAATTGAGTATGGCATAAAATTATAAATTCTAAAATTATAAATCTTTCTGTGACAATGAAGAACCAGCTAATTCAACTTTATGCTATATATAAAAGACATAAGAAACTTCCCTAAATGAAAGATTTGATATAGCCACACAAGAGAGAAATGAAGATTTTCTCTGTATACTGATAGCCATCACCATGATACATTTTAGCAAAAATATGGGTGGTTGTTCAGAACTGTTATAGTATGTTACCATCTGAGCAAGACGGGGTGTGTGTGTGTATCTGTCTATGTGTATGAATATGTGTGTGTATATATCATATATACACATCCACACCTTCCTTTGATTATACTTATATTAACACATTGCTACACTAGGAAAAAACGTTTTTTTCTTTGGGTCAACAGTGTTTTATTAGGTCAAGATAAGTCAAGAGATGGGTGGATTATATATGCTTCAAGAGTTTCCAGGCTCAAAATTAGCATAAGTTTAAATACAACTTACTTGGTAGTTAATGTGTTTACTAAAATGTTTTCTATAGATGGGCTAGAATGCAGGTGGAAAAGATAGGTATGAGAACTATTTCTATCTTTTACTTCTAAAATGCACCTTGATGTATAATTTTGTCTTTGTAACCATATTTGTTTTTCATAATTAAAAAAACAAAATTGAATCAAATGAAGAGAGCAATCCTTAAAAATTGAAAACAAACTGAAACTAATAACCCTAATGGTATATAAAGTTGGCAGCATATCCACACATAGAAGGAAATTACTTGAAAAGACTTTAAAATATATTAATAGTATTTTACCTGGGCTTGTGGGTCATGCCTACAATCTCAGCACTTTGGGAACCCCAGGCAGGAGGATCCCTTGAGGCTCAGAGTTAGAAATCAGCCTGGGCAACATAAGGAGATGTTTTCTATAAAAAGTGAAAAAAATTAGTTGGGCATGGTGGTGCCTGCAGTCCCAGTACTCAGGAGTCTTGGGCAAGATCGCTTGAACTTGGAAGTTTGAGGTGGCAGTAAGCCGTGATGATGCCACTGTACTCTACCCCAGGCAACAGAGCAAGACCCTGTCTCAAGACAAGACACAACACAACACAACACACTAGTTTGTCTGTATATCCTTTTGCAATATAATTTAAGGATAGTAGAACTACAAAAAAAATTTTAAACTGCAGTGAGTATTTATTGTCAGAAATATTGACTTGCTATTTTGAAACTATTCTAGATAAATTAAAAAGTAAAGTGGAATTAAAAGTCATGTTAGGCCAGGTATGGTGGCTCATGCCTATAATTCTATAATAGCATTCTGGGAGGCCAGGCTGGATTGATTGCTTTAGCTTAGGAGTTCAAGATCAGCCTAAGCAAGAGTGAGACTCTATCTCTACTAAAAATGAAAAGCTGAGGCAAGAGAATCGCTTGAGCTCAAGAGTTTGAGGTTGCTGTGAGCTATGATGCTACGGCACTCTACCGAGAGTGACAAAGTGAGACTCTGTCTCAAAAAAAGAAAAAAAATTAAAAAGATGAACTCAAAATTATTTTGCTCTTAAAAATGTACATTCTAGTCCGGGCGAGGTGGCTCACGCTTGTAATCCTAGCACTGTGGGAGGCCAAGATGAGTGGATCTCCTGAGCTCAGGAGTTGAAGACCAGTCTGAGCAAGAGCGAGACCCCATAACTGGGCATTGTGGCAGGTACCTGGGGTCCTAGCTATTTGGGAGACTGAGGCAAGAAGATCAATTGAGCCCAAGAGTTTGAGGTTGCTGTGAGCTTGTGACGCAGGGCCCTCTACCCAGGGCAACAAAGTCAGACTTTGTCTGAAAAAAAAAAAAAAAAAACAACAAAAAAAAATAACTTCGACGATTTTTAT
>CAUYPK010117527.1:0-28965 GCA_963574355.1 Loris lydekkerianus
GCAACCTCAAATTCTTGGGCTTAAGTGATTTCCTTGCTTCAGCCTCCCAAGTAGCTGGGATTACAGGTGCCTGCCACAATGCCTGGCTATTTTTTTGTTGCAGTTGTCATTGTTTAGCAGGCCCAGGCTGGGTTCCAACCCGCCAGCCCTGGTGTATGTGGTTGGCACCCCTAACCACTGAGCAACAGGCGCTGAGCCTCGTTTTGAATCTTGAAGTTTATAATCCATTTTGAGTGAATTTTTTTAATTATTTAAAATTTTTTATTTATTTATTTATTATTATTTTTTTTTTTAGTTTATTTTGGCCAGGGCTGTGTTTGAACCTGCCACCTCTGGTATATAGAGCTGGCGCCCTACTCCTTTGAGCCATGAAGAGTGTCAGTTCTGTGCCTAGATTTTTTTCCCATTTTTTGGCATGTGAATGTCCACTTTTTCCAGCATTGTTTGATGAAAAGTCTACACTTTTCTCCACTGCATTACCTTTGTTCCTTTGTCAAAGATAAGTTGATTATATGTATATAGGTGTATTTCTTGGCTCTCTAGAGTTTACGGATTTTATGGATAGGAAGACTCGATATTTGTTGCATGTTTGTCACATTTCTGTATTTATTAAATTCTTTAATTTCTTTCATCAGAATCTTGTAGTTTTTCTCATATAGATCTTGCACATATTCTGTTAGACTTATACTTAAGTATTTCATTTTTTATGGTGTTAATGTAAACTTGTTCATTGTTGGTATATAAGAAAACAACTCCGTATCCTTCAACCTTGCTATAATTGCTTATTAGTTTCAGGAGACATTTTGTACATTCTTTTGGATTTTCTACACGGACAATTGTATCATCTACAAACAAAGACAAAATTTTGTTTTTTCCTTTCCAATCTATATACTATTTTATTTCCTTTGTTTTCTGGTCTTGGAGCATTAGCTAGGACTTTTAGTACATTTTCAGTACAATATTGAAAAGCAGTTGTGAAAGGGCAACTCTTTGCCTTGTTCCTAATCTTAGAAAGTTTCAAATCTCTCACCATTAAGTTTGTTGCTAGCACAAGGTGTTTTGTAGATACTGTTTACCAAGTTGAGGAAGTTCTCTTCTATTCCTAGATTACTGATTTTTTTTTAATTGTAAATGGGTGTTGGATTTCATCAAATGTTTTTTCTGCATCTATTTATATGAACATGTATATTTCTTCTTTAGCCTATTGGTGGGGTGGATTACATTAACCAATTTTCAGATGTTGAACTAATCTTATGCACTTGGATAAATCCTACTTTGTTGTATATAATTCTTTTTATACATTATTGGATTTGATTTGTTAATATCTTGTTGAAGATTTTTGCATCTCTGTACATGAGAGATAGTGGTCTGTAGTTTTCTTTTCTTGTAACATCTTTGTCTGGTTTTGGTATTAGGGTGATGCTGGATCCACAGAATGAGTTAGGAAGTATTCCCTCTTATTCTATTTTCTGAAAGGGATTGTGTAAAACTTTTCTTAAATGTTTGGTACAAGTCCCAGTAAATTCATTTGGGCTTGGTACTTTCCATTTTGGAAATGATTTGACTTCTTTAAAAGATATAGGACTATTCAGATTGTCTATTTCTTTTTGTGTGAATTTTGGCAGATTGTGTCTTTCAAGGAATTGGTCTGTTTCACTTAGGTTATCACCTAAGTGGACACAAAGTTCTTTGTGGTATCCCTTTACTATTTTTTTTTTTTTTTTTTTTTTTTTTGATATAGAGTCTCATTATGTTGCCCTTGGTAGAGTGCCGTGACATCACAGCTCACAGCAACCTCAAAGTCGTGGGTTTAAGCGATTCTCTTGCCTCAGCCTCCCAAGTAGCTGGGACTACAGGTGCCCACTACAATGCCCAGCTATTTTTTTGTTGCAGTTGTCATTGTTGTTCAGCTGGCCCAGGCTGGGTTCAAACCCGCCAGCCTTGGTGCATGTGGCTGGCACCATAACAACTGTGCTACAGGTGCCAAGCCATCCTTTATTATCATTTTAATGTTTGTCGCATGTGTAATGATGATTCCCTTTCATTTCTGATATTAGTGATTTATACCCTCTCTTCTTTTTTTCCTAGTTAGACTGACTAGAGAAGCTTACTGATTGTATTGATCTTTTCAAAGAACTTTTAGGTTTTGTTAATTTTTCTTTATTGATTTCCTGTTTTCAATTTCATTGATTTTACTCTATTTATTATTTCTTTTCTTCTACTTACTTTAGATTTAAGTTGCCATTTAGTTAAAAATGTATTTTAATTTCTCTTGAGATTCCTTCTTTGACCTATGTGTTATTTAGAAGTGTGTTGTTTAATCTCCAAATATTTTGAGATTTTTCAGCTTTATTTCTGTTATTGATTTCTAGTTTTAATTCCATCATCAGAGCATACATGTATTATTTCCATTCATTTCAATTTGCCAGCATGTGTTTTATCACCCAGAATGTGGTCTATCTTAACAAATATTTTATGGAAGCTAGAGAAGGATGTGTATTCTGCCACAGTGGATAAAATAGTCAATAGAAGTTCATAATATACAATTGTTGAATTAAACTATGTCCTTATCTATGTCTCCTTGCAGTGTTATCAGTTTTTGCTTCATATATTTTGACACTCTCTTGTTAGGCACATACGTGTGAAGAATTGTTATGTCTTCTTGGAGAATTGATCCCTTTGTCATTGTATAATACAATTCTTTATGCCTGATAACTTTTCTTGCTTTGAAGTCTGCATTGTTGTAAATGAATATAGCTGTTCCTACCTTCTTTCAGTTAATAGTAGTATCTTTCTCCATCCATTTACTTTTTTGTTTTTTTGAGACAGAAAGGAAATGACATAGCTTATGTCATCCTTGGTAGAGTGCCGTGGCGTCACAGCTCACAGCAACTTCAAACTCTTGGGCTTAAGTGATTCTCTTGCTTCAGCCTCCCAAGTAGCTGAGACACCACAACACCTGGCTATTTTTTTTTTGTTGTTGTTGTAGTGTCATTGTTGTTTAGCTGGCCCGAGCCAGTTTCGATTCTGCCACCCTCCGTGTATGTGGCCAGCACCATAACCACAGTGCTACAGGCACCAAGCCTCCATCCTTTTACTTTTAATCTACAGGCACTGAGCCTCCATCCATTTACTTTTGATCTATATGTTTTTATATTGAAAGTGATGTCTTGTAGACAACATATAGTCGAGTTTCATTTTTTGATCCACTCTGACACTCTCTGTCTTTTCATTGATTCATTTAAACCATTGATGTTCAAAGTGGTTATTGATATAGTTACATATCTCATATATAGATAAGTATATATGGGTATACTGTCATATTTGTTACTGTTTTCTATTTGTTGCCCTTGTTCTTTGTTCCTATTTTTGTCTTCTCTTCTTCTGACTCTGTTGTGTTAATGGTGAGTGATGTGGCGACTCATAGGCTAAGACCTGCAATGAAATTGTATGTCTCCTTGCAGTGTTGTATATGGCAAATAAGGAAGACTACAGCCCTCTATGGCATGTAGCAATGTTCTTTATTCTACCACAACTTATTTAAGCAGCACTGCATGTACACACTATTAATCAATAATCGTGTGACTAAAACCTTATTACCCAGGTCTTTTACTGCCTGGCACCTTACAAATCTACTGATTAACCAATATAGTACCACTTCACTAACCTTATCTAAAATTATCCTTATACCACATAATTAAAACAAAACAACAAAACAAAACTCTAGGGGAGAAAATTAATTGAATGCTTGACCTTTAACAGACCATCTGGAGGAAGTCATCCATCTTGAGGAGTAATCAGGAAATTCCTGAGTTATACAAGTACCTGCTTGCAGACTTGCCCCCATGAAGCCAGGCCTTTAATCACTTACTATGTGACCAGGCCTTCAGCCACTTATGGAGTTCTATCCAGGTTTTTTTCCTTCCTTACTCACAAAAGACTTCAAACTTACTCTCACAGAATGGAACTGCCTAAAGGTTTATTTATAGGTCTTTCGCCTATATGACTCTTGTGATTTTTTTTTCTTATTTGACCAATATAGTGACCCCACTATGTTGCCCAGGCTTGTCTCGAACTCAAGGGCTCAAGCAATTCTCCTGGCTTAACCTCTCAAGTAACTGGGACTACAGACATGGGCCACTGACAAGGCTTATGCCTCTTATGTTATAATTGAGCATTTTGTATGATTCCATTTTCTTTCCTTTCTTAGCAGGTCAGTTGTCTTTCCTTTTTTTTTTTTTTTTTTTTTTTTTTGAAACTTTTAAAAGTGCTTGCCCTGAAGTTTGCAATATACACTTAAAACTAATCCAAGTCCATGTTCAAATAACATTGTATCACTTCATGGCCAGTGCAAGTTCCTTATAAAAACAAAATAATACTAATTCTTCACTCTCATTCTTTTTATCATCCCTCTCATTGATTTCACCTGTACAACAGCATGTGTAAGCATTCTAATACACAGGTGTTTTGTTGCAATACATTTCCATCTAAGTACTGTTTTAGCTGCATCCGATAATTTTTTTTCTATTCCTCCACTCTCTCCTCACCTTTGGGTACTCCAATTACTATTAAACATAAACTGCTTAAAGTTGTACTACAGCTTTTTGATGCTTTGATTTTTTTCTTTTTCTTTGTGTATAGTTTCTTTTGCTATGTTTTGTCTACAATGATTTCTTTTTCTATTGTGTTTAATATGTGATTAATCTCATCCACTGCATTTTTCTTTTTCTTTTTCTAGACAGCGTTTCACTCTGTTGCCCAGGCTAGAATGTAATAGCATCATCATAGCTTACTGCAACCTCATACATGAATCAGCTCAAATGCATGCCTTAGCCTTCTAAGTAACTGAAACTGCAGGTGCATGCCACCACACCCAGCTATACTTTCTAATTTTTTTTTTTTTTTAAGACAGAATCTCACTTTGTCCACCTCAGTAGAGTGCTGTGCTATCATAGCTCACAGCAACCTCAAACTCTTGGGCGTAAGCAATTCTCTTGCCTCAGCCTTCCAAGTAGCTGGGACTACAGGCCTGCCACTATATCCGGCTATTTTTAGAGACAAGGTCTCACTCTGGCTCAGGTAGGTCTTGAACTCATGAGCTTAGGTAATCCACCTGCCTTGGCCTCCCATAGTGGTAGATTACAGTTGTGAGTCACCACACCTGGCCGCCTTTCTAATTTTTGTAGATATAGGGTCTTACTATGTGGTTCAACCTGTTCTAAAACTCGTGGGTCCAAATGATTCCCTGCTTCGGCCTACTACAATGCTGAGATTACAGGGGTGAATCACCACACATCCTACACATATTTAAAATTTTTCAGACATTGCTGTTTTCATCTCTAGAAGTTGAATTTGATTTTTTTCTTTTTCTTTTTTTCTTTTTTTTTTTTTTTTTTTGCAGTTTTTGGTTTTAGCTGGGTTTGAACCCACAACCTCTGGCATTTGGGGCTGGCACCCTTTGTGCCACAGGCACCACCCTGAATTTGATTATTTTTATACCTTCTGTTTTTCTACTACACATGCTCAGTATTGCCACTAGCATCTTGATTATATGGAATGCAGTTATAATAATTGTTTTAATGTTATTGTTTAGTAATTCTTTGTCATTTCTGGGTCGTTTTTGACTATTTTTCTTATTATGGGTTATATTCCTACTTTTTTGTATGACTTATAACTTTTGATTACATACAGACATTGTATATTGTGCTTTGTTGGGTTCTGGATATATTTATTTATTTTTTTATTCATTTAGAGACAGTCTCACTTTATCACCCTCCATAGAGTGCCATGGCATCACAGCGACCTCCAACTTTTGGGCTTAAGTGATTCTCTTGTCTCAGCCTCCCAAGTAGCTGTGACTACAGGCACCCGCCACAATGCCTGGCTATTTTTTGTTGCAGTTGTTTAGCTGGCCCGGGCCAGGTTTGAACCCGCCACCCTCGGTATATGTGGCTGGTGCTGTAACAACTGTGCTACTGGTGCCAAGCCAGGGTTCTGGATGTTTTTAAAACATACACACACACACACATGTTTTTGAGCTTTGTTCTGGTACATGTTTAAGTTACTTAAAGTTTTATTTTCTCAAGTCCTGCTCTCACCTTTTTTTTTTTTTTTTTTAAGGCAGTATTTAGTCTATGGCTTATTTTTTTTCCACTAAGGAGGGAAGACCCTTCCAAGAGCCAGAATTAGAGTTCTTAACCTCAGCACTATTGCCACTTGATGCAGACTAATTCGTTGTTATGCATTGTAAGATATTTAACAGCATCTACCCACTAGTTGCCAGTAGTACTCCAAATATTTGGAGACAACCAAAAATGTCTCCAGATATTTCCGAATGTTTTCTGGGGGCTAAAATTGTCCTTGAGAACCACTGCCCTGTGAATTATGAGATTTTCTACTCCAGCTGATGATACCATCCCTGGTGCTTTGTGAGTTCCAGCGATTTTCCCTGCTAATCATTTACTGTTCTTTCCTCAACCTCAGGCAGTTTCCTTACATATATGAGCTCATAAGCACTCATTTGAATACTTGTGAGGAGACAGGCACAGTGGCTCACACCTATAATGCTAGCACTCTGGGAGGCCGAGGTGGGTGGATTGCTTAAGTTCAGGAGTTCAAGACCAGCCTGAGCAAGAGCAAGACCCCATCTCTAAAAAGAGCCAGGCGTTGTGGCAGGCATTTGTACTCCCAGTCACTACGGAGTCTGAGGAAAGAGAATTACTTCAACCCAAGAGTTTTAGGTTGTTGTGACCTATGATGCCACAACATTCCACCCAGGGCATAGAATGAGACTCTGTCTCACACAAAACAAAACAAAACAACAACAAAAAAACTTGTGAAGGACTCTCTGCAGATCTCCAGTATTCTCTTTCTGTGCAGTTAATCCACTCTCTGGGACTCTGCCCTGCAAAAGCTAGCCACCTTGGGCTCCTAGAACTCTTTGCTTTATCTTCTCAACAAGACTGCTGATCCCTGACTGAGTTCCCTTTTCCTATGTTGTGACCTAGAAACTCAAAGTAGTAAACTGAAACAATCCAAGTTTATCTCATTTCTTGCCTGTTGGGATCCTATCTTTCCCATCCTTTGCCTATGTCTGACATTTGTTCAGGAAGGTTAGATTAATCCCTGTGCTCCATCTTGGCCTGAAGGGTTTGTGTGTCTGTAACAGACCTATCTGAATGCTAATTAGAAAATCCAAAACAGAAAAATTGATAGCTCCATTGGATGCAAGAGAAGACAGCTTGGATCCAGTGGAGAAGTTGGCCTTAAAAGCACAGAGAGTTGTAGCTGATAGATAAGGTCTCAGGACCCAGAGAGAGATAAGAGAAGGAGGTAGGAGAGAAGGGGAGGATGGGAAGAGGAAAGGAAGGGAGGAAGGAAAATATGTGGACACAAGTTTTTTGTTTTCTAAACATATATTTCTGTTGCAGATAATGGCATAATAGGTATAGACGGAGAGAGGTATATAGAGAACACCCACATATTAATGGGATGTTATTAGGATGGTGGACACATAGGTGACTTTGGGGTCAATTTTATTTCTAAATCTTTCCTTTTATTATATTACCTTCATGACATGTAGAGACATATTTTAAGAAATTAAGGAAACTAGATAGTTTGTCTTCTCTCTCCTTTGCCCAGAATACCAATTGTCCCCCATCACATTCAAAGGAATGCCAAAGTTCTACCAATGACTACCCTGTTCCTCCATGGTGTCTCTGTCTCTTGCTCTCACCTCTTTTATTTCTCTAGTCTCATCTACTACTTTTCCCCATGTGTATTCTGCTCCAGCTACAGAGGCCTCCTTGCTTTTTTAAACAAATCAGGCATTGCTAATTATAATGCAAGTTCTTTATAAATTGCTATTTCCCCAGAACATTCTTCTTCCAGTCTCCTGGCTTGCTTCCTTACACTCATTCATCTTTTTCTTAAATTTCATTTTGTCAATGAAGCCTCACCTGACCAACTAATCTAAATTGCAATATGTGTTTAAAAAAAAAAACAAAAACAAAAACTTTCTCACTTGCTATTGGTTTTCCACTGCCATGTGTCGTTTTCACACACACACAGGAATAGATGTAAACCCGGAATAGTGCCTGACCCAGAGTAGGTACCAAATGTGTTGAGGAATGAACCAAAACTTGCGCAATTTTTGGCTCAGTCTTGGGGGACATCTTTTTGAAAACTACATGCTGGGAGATGTGATTAATCAGAACTTCCAGGTGACAGTAAGCATTGCCCTGCTTGTGGGCCCTAGAAAAGAGCCCACAAGGTGAAGCCACTCAAATCTTGGGCATAAGCAAGCTTCAAGTTCATAGGCCTAAGACTAAATAAAAGACCTGGAGAAACATGCTAGAGTAATAGGTCATTGGAAAGGCCTCCAATGGTTATATACAGGGGATTCTTGAGTGGAATACCCCAAGAGCAATTGGGGGGGGGGGGTCAATAGTGCAATCTCCAGTTTCAAAGTTCCAGGTTAATGAATCTGGAGGAAGGATGAAATGAGAACTCTCAAGCAGGCAATTGTGTGAAAAGCTCTTCATCCACAGGCATTCTCAACACCAATGTTCATTGTTAGAATGTGTTATGTGTGTATGGGGTGTATGGTATGGAGAGACTGAAGTAAATGGCAGAGGTGACAGAGGCCAAATCATGGAAGGCCATGCTAATTTTATTAACTTATATAGTGCATAAAGTATAGGTCTAAAATTTAATATTACAAATGTTTTCTACAAATCAATTAAGAAAATACAAATAACCTATATTAATCAGGACAGAAACCCTACTCAATTATCTTAAACAAGAAAGGGACTTTATTGGCTCACAAAACTTTAAAGTCCAGAGGTAGGGCAGGCTTTAGGCACAGCTGGATCTAGGGGCTCCAGAAAAATGACATCAGAACTTAAGTTCTCTTTCCATTTCTGCTAGCCTCCAAGTCTCTCCTCACACAGACTCTTTCCATCATGGTACAAATTCAGGCTTACGTGGTCCTTGATTCCTGGGATCTTCATAAAGCCTTCTTTCCAGTAGTCCCAGCAGAAGTTCTGTCGAGGGATCTCCTTAGCCTGGCTTAAATTTCATGCCCATTCAATCAATGTGGCTAGGGAGCTCTGGGACCCAAGTGGTCAGACGTGGTCATCGTTTACCTGGGCCACAGGGAATGGGTTCTCCACAATAAATAAGGGTTCCATTACCAGAAGATAGGGAAAGAGATGTTGAACATAACTGAGATATCAGCAATAACCCAAAAGACAAACAGGTAAAGGATACAAACAACTCATGGTAAAACTATAGCCAATAAACATGAAAATAACCCCAATCTCACCATTTTAATGATTAGGGAAATGCAAAATAAGAAAGGATTCTTGTCTCTTTTTAGCCTAACAGATAAAAACTAGCAAAGTGGGTAAGGCTAAATAAACAAGCACTTTCCACATAGTTGGTGAAAATATAAAGTTATGAAGGCCTTTGGGAAGGCTAAGGTGGGTCTATCAGAGAGCACACCCCTTTGACCCAATAATCCACCTTGTGGGACTCCAACCTAAAGATACTCACACACATGCACAAAAACATCTGAGTATGATGCTTACTTTGGCAATGTAATATCAAGAGAGAAAAAATAAGGGAATTGTTAAATAATGGTATTTTCATAGTATTTAACCATTTCAACCATTAAAGAAATTTAAAGACATCAATAACTATTTCTGACACCAAAAAAAAAAAAAAAAGCTACAGAACAATACATGTATATGATCCTATTTGTGTAAAAATAGTGTTTTATGTATGTATATTCATATGGAAACATGAAAAAAAAGGGCTAAAAGGATGTATGCTAAACAATAGGAAGTGGAATGTGATCGAAAGCATTGGAGAAAAGGGTCTCTCCTTACTCTTCCACTTGTGTTTAACTTTTGTACAATGATATGGTAGTCATTTATACTACCACACTTAAAAACAGAAAAATAGGCAAAAGCAATTCACAATAGGAAATGCAAATGACCAATAAAAACACAAAAAGGTGCTCCTCTTAATACTCAAAGAAACAAACTTCATCTGTCAGACTGGCAATTTTAAGAATTCAGGGTTGGTAGGAGTGTAGGCAAATAGGTGCTCTTACTATTGATGGAGTTGTAAATTGGTATAATCTTTTTGCTAGTATTCCAATCTATTTCCATTACAGAAGTACCCACACAGGCAAGAAAACACATGTACAGAGAGTTAACTATACCTTTATCTATAATGAACCTACTTATCCATTAATATGGAATTAAATAAATTATAGTATATTCATGCAGTGGAATTGTATGTAGTTATGAAAACAATGTCTGTAACAATGACAGGGAGGGGAGGCAAGTCTCAGCGTAGTACATATGAAATGAGGGTATGTTCTACCTCTGATGGCTGCTGAAGATTAAGAGCTAATCCATAACAAAGCACCTCAGAGTGCCTGTACATAGCAACAAGTGTCAGCTATTAACACACTTTTTGTTAAATATATATATGCCCGTATCTGGAAGAACAAGAAACCAAACGATCATCACTTCTGGATAGTAACTGTGAAAGGAAATGTCTCTTTTCATTTTACATTTGTGTACTGTAAAAAATTTAAACCAGCATTTTAATAACTTATGTTAACCATCAAAATAAATGCATAAAAATTACTAACTGCCTTATCAAAGGCAGTTAATTATTAACAGCCTTATTAAAGGCTGGCTTAACAGCCATCACTCATGGCATAGTGAATATATCGCTGGAGCCCACAAAACTAGGTATGAGTTTTAGCTGTAATTGGCCACATGCAAGTCACATGATTTCCGAATCTTGCTTTCCTAGTCTATAAACATAACTGATAGTTAGAATGTCTAATTCAATGCCTGGCATGCAAATTATTTCAATACATGTATCCATCCCCTCAATTTACACAAATGGGAGACATACTGTTAAATGATCGAAGTGTGAACTGGGCGTGAATGTGGAGCTTATCCTCCAGGAAAACCACAATAAAATTTAGCAGCAACAAGCAAATGCACAATGGCTCCTGGGCAGGTATCAGTAATCTGCATGCCCTAATACATCTGCTCATTTGTAACCAGACAGATGTCCTGGTTATGCACCACTGCTCAGCAACTGCAGCATCACCACACTTCACTGGAAGCTGGGCACAGTCACATTGCTATGATTATCTTCATGGGTATAAATCAATGTCTGGATGAAATCACAGATCAATAACTGGTTAATGAAAATCAATTTGTCTAGTGGGGACTAAGCCTAATGCAGTAACATCTCTCATTTCCTTTTCCTGTGTACTTTTTTGGTCCAGGTCCCAGGCCCTTTTCCCCCAGAGCCTTCTTTAGCCTCAGTCAGAACCCTCCCGAACAATGCACAGGTATTAAAGCTAGCAAGACAAAAAACATATTTGCCAACTCTAATACTACTTTTTCTATACTCTCATATTACCAAATCTTTGGCATTTATGAAAAACCTACCACAGGGAAGCTTCCTTCTATGTAGGAAAGGTGTAAGATCTTAAAAATGGAACATTCCAGAGAGGTTGCTCCCTTCTTACCTACTCTGATAATTCTGTCATCCCAGCAGTCTTCCAAATATGCCACCTCAAAACGATCTCGGAAAGAAGCCAGTTATAAATAAATCAATCAAGATCATTTTAGCTTAGAGCAGAGGAATTTATAGCTTTATTGGACAGTAACTTGCTTCCTCTCAGCCACAAAGAGAAAAAGACCCAAACAAAAGTCCCTATGTTTTCTTGTATAACTTAAAATACATTATATCATTACTACATATTTATACTTCAATAAATCTTAATCTATAAAGCACATTTCTTATAATTAATTGTTATCAGAAAACCTATAAACAAGTTCCATTCTTCCTTACTTCTCCACCAGCTGGCCTTGCATTTATTACTATGCTTTTTAATAGGCTCATGCAAATCTCATCTTCCATTTTTCAATTTGATCCAAGCACCAGATATAACCAAAATCTCTGAACTATGAAATATTTGTATTGACATGGGTCATTTTCCACACAGTAATGCCCATTATAAAAAACCCTTTTCTCATATTCTATATTTTAACTTCCAGAGTTTTCCACTAAACAGTAGAACCACAGTACTTGGGATTCTCAGTCAAGGAGTATATAATCCTACTACTACAATGTATTACTTGAATACATTTTTAAAAATGTCTTAAGACTGAAAATTAAAAAAAAATAGTTCAGTCAATTCTGATAGTTAATAAACTAGTTAATAGTCTAGTTGTTTATTTTTTAAATAGTCCATTCAACTTAACATGTAGGTACAACCTCAATGCTACTAGAGATTAGTTTTTTTAAAAGATTCACAAACCTCCAAACTGTGGTAAGAGTATTTTAGACTCACCTCTGAAGAATGCTGGAGTGCTGGCTAGCAATTTGAGTTGAGTCTCTCCTCCCCCCACCCCACCCCAATACAACGCCCTGGTAAGACAACTATGGCTCTGGGAATTTCAGAGGTGACTATCCCCGGGAATGCTCAACAAGGGAAGAGGCTAGTTCATGTGAAACAGCTTTGTACCATATACCCTATGATTTATAGTGGAAGAAATACCTACCCCATTTATGGTAGGATTACAGTACCTAGCACAGTGCCTTATCGGTAGAAAATATTTAATGATAAATGCATGGCTGCTTTTAAAGCCTGGTATTCAACCCTTTTATACCAAAGGAATAAAAAACAGCAAACCTGATACTTGTTGCCTACTATCATGGAATTTTCTATCCTTAGGAAAGATAAAGGCAAAATAATGATAAAGAAGATCTTTTTCTAAAAGCCAAGAAAGATCATTACTCTTACGTTTACACTTGCCCTCCAACACTGCCATTCACAACAAATTCTTCCTTAGTGTTTTAATTTCCACCTTCATAGTTTTATAATTATTGTTAGACTTTCTACTTTTTAATGGTATATAGGAGAACATTTTTATTAGTAAGGTGCCTCCAAATTACAGATAGGAGGAGTGGTTTTTGAGTCTTCCTGTACACAGATGACCGCATTTAGAAAAATTCTTGAAATTATTTCAATTCTTCAATCAAGAGTATTTGTATACCTTCCCCGTTCACTTACTGATGTCTTATTACCGTAACATCTTATCTGAGATCTTACAGCTTAGATTTTACTTTCAGGCTTTTAGCCATCCTTTATCTCCTATTTTTTTCAAATGCAGATTCAAATTCAAAAAAAGGAAACAGAAAAGCAAACTTTTAAAAGATGGTTTTGAAATTATTTAAGATAGTTTTCAGACTTTATAATTCCTATGTTGCCTTTTAATATAGAAGGGAATGTATCCTTATAAAGAGCATTTCAATGAACAACTCAGAAATAATTTGCCTAAAAAAAAAATTAAGAAAGGGATAAAGAATCAAGTAGCTCATTACTTGGAAAATTAATAGAGAATATAAACATTACACAGAAAATTTAGTCATTAACACCTGAATTAAGTTTAAAATTTCAGTTTCTAGGCAGGTATGACACCATTCCTTTTCAGATAAAATAATAATGGTAAGTGAAGAATTTTTACATTTCCCAGTGGATTTTCTGACAGTCAATAGGGAAAAACCTATTTTGTATCATTTCATGTTTTTAATTTTGTCTTCATTTCTGAAGAAAAAGACCTGAGTGCTAATTTTCTTTTTTAATTTCTTAAACTTTCACAACATTCAGAAGTTTTTCTGCATTGTGTCTTCTCTGATGTCTAAAAAGATTGGAGCTTTGACTATAGGATTTCCCACACTGAACACATTCATAAGGTTTCTCCCCAGTATGGATTCTCTGATGATTAATAAGCCCAGAATTCTGGCTAAAGGCTTTCCCACATTCAAGACATTTGTAAGGTTTTTCTCCAGTATGGACTCTCTGGTGTTGCACAAGGATGGAGCTTCGGCTGAATGCTTTCCCACACTCAACACATCCATAAGGTTTCTCCCCACTGTGAATTCTTTGATGAAGAATAAGGGCTGAGCCCTGACTGAAGTGTTTTCCACATTCATCACATATATGTTGTTTCTTTCGAGAGGGATTTCTCTTTCTTTCAAACCTGCCCTTGGGAAAACAGCCTTCTCCATATTTAAAAATTTGAGGAACACCTATATTGAGTATGCCAGGAGCTTCATGAGATTCTACTGCCGAAGGAGTCTCCTGCTTTGGAGCTAATGCTCCATTTTCAGTCCTAGTATCATCATCTGAAATAAATAGAAAATGCAAATATCACTCATTACCTATTCAGGGAAAAAAAAATCTAAAGAAAAAAAATTTTTTAAAAAATGAACTGAAAGTAAGTAACTTATATATATCTATATACAGCATTCTGAAAATTGGTGTTAAAGTTGCCTACTTTCAAAAGAGAAAAAATGTAATCACTAATTATGAGCTAATGAGGTAACAGCATTAACAACATAACAGGTTATATCTGGATAAAACACAGGCAAGTGGGTTATAAATGACAGTCACAAAAGAAAGGGCAGAAAGATGGTAGATTCTAAGATGGTTCTGGAAACAGTCATAGTGATGCAGCTAGGTCTGGATGAAATTTTGCAATAAGAAAAATAAAAATTACAGGCAGTGCCTGTGGCTCAGTGAGTAGGGCACCAGCTCCATACACTGAGGATGGCAGATTCAAACCCACCCTGGCCAAACCGCAACCAAAAAAAAAAAAGAAAGAAAGAAAGAAAATTAAATTGGCTAGTTGGAAATTACTATAATCTTCTTTTGCTTTGAGAAAGGGATAAATCACATTGAAATAGAAAGGAGTAAATAAAAAAGTATCTGTCAAGAAGTGGCTATTTCTGAAATGAGGAAGACAAGGCAGGTCCCAGCCAAGAGTAAAAGCAAAACGAACATAGGAGTCCTAAAGAGAAGGGGCTGAAAGTAAGCTGGGAACACTCTGTGTCGACCCAAGACATGATGATTCAATTCAATATGCCCCTAATAAATGAAAACTTTCTAATAAAAAAACTTTCTCTGCTTATTTTCTGTCATGGTCTTAGAAAAATGGTTATTTCCAAGCCTCAGGGGCCAGTGAAAGAAAAGCCTGAATTACCAACATGAGGTACTATCATCCACCTTCAGGCAGAGGTAACAGCAAGTCTCATTTAAGACTTTCTTGAAAATTCAAGCCTTAAAGAGTAAAGATACAGTTGATATATGGTGAACAGCAACACTCAAAAAGAGAGGTAAATAGTAGATGATTAACAAAAGGATAAAATCAGAAGATAAACCAGAGAGAAAGAAGAGAGATATGGATTAGTGAGCCCGAAGACAAAGAACAGAAGTGAGTGGGAACATTAAGTAGAGACAACTGGCACAGAAAGAAACAGAACTTCCTAGTGTGGAAGAGAATAGACTGCTGAAAAGAATCCATATAAAAATAGGTTAAAAGTTATTCTCAAATTCAGAAAGGGCAGAAGTTTGCTACCCAAGAAAATGGTACCTCCAAAGATTAAGAACAATGGTTCTCAAATTTTACTGGACAGAAGAATGTCCCATATAACACATAACTGCAGATTCTCAGAAGACTTGAGCCCCACCCCAGAAGTTCTAATTTGCCAGCACTGCCCCCTCAAATGGGAAGAAAACTTGTTCAGACTTTATTCTGTAACATACCAGCCCTATATGCAACTATGTCAAGGAAGGATTCCCAAAGCAGATGTAAACAAAATTTCATTTTAATTTAAATAAATATAAAAAAGAAATCCAGCAGTTTTAGGGATATACTGAACTACATCAAAGTAAACACAAAAGTACAGAATTAGGCAGTAGACTCAAAGTAAAAAGTTTTAAAACAGATAAGCAAAACTGCATGTAAAATAGAGGGATGTGGTCGAGAAGTGGGGTGCTAGCTCAGAGTAAAGCAAATGGCTATCCTGACACAGGCAAGTCTTCAGAAAACAAGTTGAAAAAGAAGAAAAGGCTAAAGATGTTAATGGCTAAGAATAAAAGATCTGAGTTCAGCAAAATAATCAGTATCTTAGAGTGTGTCTGTGTCTAAGGAATCAGATTAAGAGTAATACCCCTATGAGAACAAGCTGAGTTTTGGATAAAAGGCCCATATTCTCTTTCATCCTCTAGCTCACAAAGAATTCTGGTCCTCACCACAGTGTCTGAGGGAATGGAGCTCCCAGGATGCCCACTTGAGCTGGTTCTCCACAGCATCAAGCTCAGAACTTGGTAATCCCTGAGCTTCTTCTTGAGATACTATCTCCTCTACTAGTACTTCTCGTTTTCGTCGACGGAGAGAAACCTGGAAACAGTAAGATTTGATTCAGATAAAAAATGTTGATGAGGATCAGAACTAAAAACACATGAGAGAAACCACACAAAACATACATTGCAGAGGCTAAGATGGCAAAACAGTTCAGATCATGGGGAGTAGTAGAGGGATGGGAGAGAAGGCACAAATATAGATCTAACTTAGTTGACTGCAATTAATTTAGCAGCTGCCGATGCCTATGTTAGTGGTTCTGACCCAGGAAAAGTGATACAAACAGGCTCACCGGCTGTCCAGGGTCATCAAGTTCACTCTCTAAATCCTCTAGCACTGTCACTGCCTCTTCTCCATTCTCTGGATGATGATCACGAACCCAAGTCTGTAGCTCCTTGGGTAGGATGGCAACAAACTGCTCCAGCACAACCAGCTCTAAGATTTGTTCTTTCGTGTGTGTCTCTGGCCTGAGCCATAGACGACAAAGTTCTCGGAGCTGGCTCACAGCTTCACGGGGCCCAGGTGAATCCTGGTATCCAAACTGCCTGAACCGCTGTCGAAAAACCTCCGGGTCAGGGAGATGGTTCCAAGGAATACTTGATCCCTCTTCACCATCAGGATCCTCCTCTAATTTTACTCTCAGAATTTTTTCATCTTCATCTGGAGACGGGATGATAAGTATTGAATCTTCTTCCACTGACTGTGCAGACATCCTGATTTACAATACTTCAAGAAGAGACAACCAAGGCAGAATATAAGCCTCCAGGAAAATACCCCGTTTTCTTCACAGGCAATCCTGAGGCACAAGAAAAAATATATAAATAATCAAATAGCCTAAAAATTTGAACTCAAGCTGATAAAGGAAGTAAAAGATACCTATTCTTTCCAATCAACAAGCTATATCAGGAGTTGACAAACTATATAACTCATGGCCAAATGTACCTGCTGCCTATTTTTATATAATGCTTATACTAAAAAGTTTTCACAATTTTAAATATTAAAAAAAACGCAAAAGAATATTTCATAAGATGTGAAAATGATATGATTTATGTGTCCATAAATAATTTTATTTATTCATGATTCATGCTACAATTACCATTGTAAGTATTAGAGTTGGTTAGTTTCAACAGATTATGTGGCCTGAAAGACCTTATGCAGTCATGCACTACATGATGATGTTTCAGTCAGTAACAGAACAGACCACCTTTAGAACATGGTCCCATAAAATGAAAATAGAGCCCCCAAATTCCTAACTGTAGCTGTGTAAGGCATTAGATGTTTGTAGCACTACTGGTGTAAACAAACTATACTGCTGGTTGTACAAAAGTCTAACATGTATGTTACTAGTTTATATATTTATTATACTACACTTTTTATCTTTTAGAGTATATTCCTTCTACTTACGGAAAAAAGGTTAACTGTAAAACGTCAGGTAGGTCCTTCAGGAGGTATTCCAGAAGAAAGCACTGTTATCATAGGAGATGATATGTGTGTTATTTGCCCTTGAAGACCTTCCAGTAGGAGAAGATACGGAGGTGGAAGACAGTGATACTGATAATCCTGACCCTGTGTAGGCTAATTTGTTGCTTGTGAATCAATTTTTAACAAAAAAGTTTAAAAACTAAAAAAAGAAAAGATTCTAAATAGAAAAAAAGCTTATACCATAAGGATATAATAAAAGAATTTCTGTATAGCTGTACGATGTGTGTTTTAAGTACTAATGTAAGAATCAAAACGTTTAAGAAAATTTAAGTTTGGCGGTGCCTGTAGCTCAATGGGTAGGGCACCGGGCAGGCTGGCAGATTCGAACCCGGCCCGGGCCAGCTAAACAACAATGACAACTGCAACAACAAAAAAAATAGCCAGCCGTTGTAGCAGGGACCTGTAGTTCCAGCTACTTGGGAGGCTGAGGCAAGAGAATCACTTAAGCCCAAGAGTTGGAGGTTGCTGTGAGCTGTGACACATGCCACAGCACTCTACCCAGGGCAACATCTTGAGACTCTTGTCTCAAAAAACAAAAAAGAAAATTTAAGTTGGTAAGTAAAAAAAAGTTCCCGTAAGTTAATCTATTATTGATGAAAGAGAATTAAAAAAAAAAATTTTAGTCAGCCTAAGTATACAATATTTATAAAGTTTACATCAGTGTACAATAAGCCTTTACATTAACTCACTACTCACCAGAGCAACTTCCAGTTCTCTAAGCTCTATCAACAGTTAAGTGCTCTGTACAGGTGTACTTTTTTTTTTTAATCTTTTACACCATATTTTACTGTTCCTTTTCTGTTAATACCATTGTGTTAAAATCGCCTACAGTGTACCATGCCCTACAGGTTTGTAGTGTAGGAAAAGAAGGCTATTCAACTAGCAGCTATACTATCTAGGTTTCAAGAACATTCTATGATGTTCAAGCAATGCTGAAACCACCTAACACCTTTCCCAGAATTTACCACGTCCTTAAGTGATGCATGACCATATTTACTCTCTGGCCCTTTACAGAAAAAGCTTGCCAGTATATGACCTAAGTTAACAAACCCTCTGTCAATAGTCAAAAGAATGCCAAGTTAAGTATTTGCCCCAACTCAGTGTTTTCTAAATGTGCTTGATCCAGGTACACACTGTTTTCAATTCAGGACTGGCATTTCCTGACACTTAGGTCAACTCAAAATTAAAGGCCTTTTTTATTATTTGCTTTAAGAGAATTTTCTTCACAAAAAAAATTTTTTTTTAAGTTAAAAGGTATTTCAACTTAAACGTTAAAAAAAAGTTCTCTTAGTGATATGTCACAGGATATTGGGGGGAAAGCATATATGAAAAACAGACTACACAATATTGAAAAAATCATTTTGCATAGTAATATGCAAATTACCTTTCATCCATCACACCATAAATACATTTATAATAATAAGCATTAATTCCAGCAAATTCTATTAAGAAAAAGCACTCTCATAACCACCTTAACTTCTTGCCGTAACCCAATATCTTGTCCTTATACTGGACGACTCACAGCTTCTACCTTCAGGAAAACTTTGTACTATTTCTGATCCTTTCCTTAGTAATTGCACTGTCATGCCCGTGCCCACTGTTTACAACACATATTAGGAATGAAGTGTGCAGCTATGTATTTATTCAGTTCCCCGAATCTGAACAACAACTTTAAAACGCTTACTGTAAACCGATGAAGACGAAGACTAGAAATCATAAAAGACCTCATCAGACAGGTAATACATATGGGTTTATCTAAATCCTCTGGGGCTGGAGGCCTTATAAACAAGGTCTAGCCAGCAGACTCACTCGTTCCTATTCCAAGACCCCCTATCTTATAAATGGCATCAATGGTTCTCTTATATATACAGCACACTCCAGGAGGGCAAGCCCACGGTCCTCAAAGTACTGGGGCAGGGTACTTCGCCTCAGGTGATCCCCACCTCACTCCAGCACAGACCCACTCTGTACCCCGACCCTAGTCCGACGTCCTCCGGGCCCTCTTCCCTGCACTCATGGCGGCCTATTTCTGAGGACCAAAGGCCCCCAGGACACAACAGCTTCGGAGCGACAGTACTTCCGTCCACGGCTGGCGGGACTACAAGTCCCTGCAGCCCCCGCGCAAGGCCCGCCCTGTCCCCACCTCCGCCTGAAACGACTCCCAGGAACCTCCGCGAGATGCCAAGGCCTCCAAATCGAACAAAACCGGCCATGGGGGAGGGGGAAGTGAGGGTCGCAGAGGACACAGGAGATGGCGGGCTCTCCACCGATTCCGAAGACCCGCACAGACCTCCCGCCTACCCCTCCTCGCCTTCCAACTGCCCGGCGCGGAGACCGCGGCCTGTTCCCCGCGTCGCCCAGGAATCCGAGGAAGGTCCCCGCCAGGCTTCCTCACCAGTTCTTGCTAAAAGATCCGCAGACCCTAGCTCAGCGTCCCCCTCCCCAGAATACCGTTCCCCCTATTCCGGCGCCAACCTCCGGCTCAGGAACCGCAACAGCTTCGCTGTACACGGCAGACGCAGAAACGCCGTTTGCAAGCCGTTTCCCAGAAGCCCCGGTGCGGGCTGCTTCCGGTCTGCGGGCCCGAGGAGGCGGGAGAGGCAAAGCCCGCGTTGCCATGGAGATGCGCTCCGGGTGGGGGAGGGGCGGCACGGCGACAATGACCGTATTGAAGCCGTGCTTGGCCTGGCGCCTCGCCTCGAATAGCCTAGCGTTCTCTGTTCATTTGAAAGAAAAGAGAAAGAGAAGACTGCTGTTAAGATCGTCCCTACAGTTGCACAAGCTCTTTCACATGGAATATCTCTTGTGGTCCTCACAGTAATCTTCTGAAAGAAGTAATAATAGTGAATATTTATGAAAGTGTACTATGTTGTGCCAGGCACCATCGTCACGCTTTGCATATCATTTATTTTTCACAATAACCTACATAAATGTAGGAACTTTTATTATCCACCTTCCACTGCTGAGATAATTGAGTCACAAATACAGTAAATAAGTTGCCAACAGGCTTATAACTTCCAAGAGGGGAGCAGGATTTGAAACCAATTTATTCCTCAAATTAAGATGCTACAGGTTTTTATGATCTTTCAGGAAAACTAGATGACACCGTTTAAGAATTTTAGTAGTGAGGTCATAGTGAATTTGCAGAATGCATGATCATCTTCAAACTTCTACCCACTCATTTTAAACCATAAAACAGCTGCTGAAGTGATCATTTAAAAACATAAATCAGACCACTTCAATTTAAAAGCTCTTAGGCCCACTGTGGCCCAGGCTCCTCACCCCCCCACCTACCCCCCACAGCCTTTCCTCCTGGAAGCCTCCTCACCCTTCATAGCACTATTAGAACAGATCTCATTTATTTATTTTTCTGCTTTTTGTTTTGCCTCTAAGTGCCCTAAGGACAGGGATCTTGTCTGTTTGTTTACCGCAGTATCCCCACCTACTCCCAGGAAGCTGACTGCCTGGTACATAGAGAACTCAATAAATATTTGTTGAATAAATGAATGAATTGTGGGCTGATCACATTGTTGCCTCTGCTAGGTCACGTGTGAGGCATCAGACGCCACACAAAAAAAGAGCCCTGTTGTGTAAGGCCTTGTGGGAAGTGTAGGTCCAGACTTCTAGAAGTATCTCAAGATCCTCAGGCTTTGGCTTTTCTGCTTTATTCAGGAAAAATGCCCTCTGGAAAGTGCCCTCATCCTGGACTGAGGATTTGTGAATAAAAGACAGTTGAGCCAGTGAGTAGTTGATGGGGGTATAGCATCACTTTTCAGTGTGACCAGAGTCATCTTTTCATAACGTACCACCACCCCCTCCTTAATTTTTGGAAGCTTCAGAAATCCAGCCATTTCATTCCCCTACATGGCTACTGCAAGCAACAAGTTGAGCTGCTGTTCCCATTCTGTCTCTCTTTTAAAGGATAGCTCAAGGTATTTTTGTTTGTTTCCCTTTAGAAGTTTTTACATCTAATTAATGTTGGAAAACAAAAATGATAAACATCAAACAAAAACTTGGTATGTTTTGGCAACATTTTTAGTTGAAAATTTGACAAAACCATTTGCCCATGATTGCCTGTTCTATTATTCCTAATTCTTTCTAAGATGGTAAATGGAAAGCACAAAGAGGTTTTTCTGACTTTTGAGGGCAGGGACCAATAACACCCACTTTAAAACTGAGATGTCAAAGATAAAAAATAAAAGATTATTCCAAAATGCAAAGGAAAGCAAACTGAGTCTGAGATGGGTGCCAATAGTCTCATCACCCCCATAAGATGGATACTGCCTGCCACCATCGTTCCCTAGAGGGCTGTGTAGGATAAAAGATGAAAGGACAAAAAAGATGAACCTACCATAACTCTGAAATGATTACAGGCATCATTACTCTTAGATCGGTCTGGATCGGGCCAGAGCAGGACAAGATAAGAACAAATGGGCCAAGTACTGTCATAATAAGAGTTAACGAGCTAAGTGCTGTGACAAATCGTTTTACTTATCCATTAGTTGCTAGATCTGCATTATGTTACCTTATTGTTATCTAACTGCCCTTTATGTTACCTATTGGCTAAACGGCCAAATAGCAAGGTTCACTTCTGTAACAGAGGTCATCGTGACCCTGTGCTTGCTTTTTGCTTCTTCTACCAACTTTCTTTTTGCTTCTAATTGCTAACTCTCAGCCTACCTATTTGGCCTTTTGCCAATTTTCAGACTAGAAAAACCCCAACTTCAGACCCCTCAATGCTCTCTCACTTTGTCTGCTTTAGACTTTGCTGAGACAGCCGCACAGTTAATAAAAGACTCCTTTTTGAAGTCCTAATTTGAGTTGATGGTCCTTATCTCACTCCATAACAAGTCCAGGTTCTGTGTGGGCAACATCAGCCTTTATTTCCACCCAGGTGCAGGTGAGCTGTGCTCAAGGAGGAAGTTAGCACTGGAGTTAAGATGGTTGGGGCTTTTAAAGGTCCAAAGGATAGGGGTTCGTACATTCTACCTAGGTAGGTCAATTCTATTTGGGCAGGTCCTCCATTTGACTCTATCAGAAACACCATCCTTCTGAGCCCCACTATGTACAATTTTTCCTGAACGGTGGCTCTTGTTGCCATCTTAAAGATCTAGTCAAGATAGAATATCATGGGGCGGTGCCTGTGGTTCAAAGGAGTAGGGCGCTGGCCCCATATGCCGGAGGTGGTGGATTCAAACCCAGCCCCGGCCAAAAACTGCAAAAAAAGAAGAAAGAAAAGAAAAATAGAATATCGTGTTTCTCTGGGCAACCTGAATAGAGGGAGCAGCTCAGTTTCAGCACCTGACAACCTTGTATAGATCCTCATGGGCCACATAGGCAGGGCTTCAGTTTTGGCAGAATACCTTTTATTCTCCTGTGACATGAGAGCATGGGAAACTTGTGAGCAGCTACTACAAGGCCATTTCCCACTCAGCAACCTATCTTCCGAGGAGGCTGCCATGAGGCAGTTTCTCATTTTCTCCTGGGTTCTGATGAGCCTTTCCACCTCACCTTCCTAGAGTACCCCTGCCGGCTATCCACGTGTACCAAAAGTTAGCTATAGAGGTATCAGTCTCTCAGCAACCAGGTGATCCACAACAGGTGATCGTGTTGCAGTCATCTGGCCCTTTTGGTTTTGATGTCCTCATTTTGGTGTGTAACACAAAAGCTCACTGGAAAAGGGCGCTTGCTTTTGCTCTCACCATCTATGTAAGTAATAACCTGTCTAAGTCCAAAAATGGCTCACTTCTTTACCAGCCAAATCTTTCAAACATGTCTTGCCTTGATACCAAATATCTGATTCATAATTAAGGGTAAGACAAACAGACAAAACAACCAGACAGACATTACCTGAATACCAGAGATCTATAAATAAGTTAAGTCATTCTTTCTTTTTCTTTCTTTCTTTCTTTCTTTTTTTTTTTTTTTGAGACAGAGTCTTATTATGTTGTCTTGAGTAGAGTGCTGTGATATCATCATAGCTCACAGCAACCTCAAACTCCTGGGCTCCAGTGATCCTCATCCCTCAGCCTCCCAAGTAGCCGAGATGGCTAATTTTTCTATTTTTAGTAGAGATAGAGTCTTGCTCTTGCTTAAGCTGGTCTCAAACTCCTTGGCTCAAAGAATCCACCACCTTGGCCTCCCAGAGAGTTAGCATTACAGGCGCAAGCCACCACACCTGGCATGATTTATTCTTTTAACATGACCATCTTGTTAAGAAGATAGACGAGAAAACGAGTATTGACAAGGTAGCATAGAAGTGAAGAGAAGAGAAGAATGGAGTGCCAGCAACCGCACTTAAATGAGGTAGTGCTGAGAGGGAAGGGAGGCACCCTGGGACAGAGAAGAGAGTAAGGAATGTTTTCACATTGGAAGGAAAGCACAGACCTTCAGATTTGATGTTATCAGATTTTACTCATGACTGATCTCTTCTAGGCTTTTCTCTAATATTTATTTTGGAGACCTTTAGTTCAAAAGTATTTCCCGCTGGGCACTTTAAGTACACTGGTTGGACAACTTTTTCTGTGCTTTTTTACAAGGCCTCTTTCATGAAGTCTGGTCAGGCCCCTCCCATCATTTGAATTTTTTTTCTCTTGTTGTTGAGTTTTGAAAGTTCTGTGTATATACTGGAGACAAGTATTTTGCCTAGTTTGTGATTTGTCAATATTTCTTTGCATCTGTAGTTTATATTTTCTTCTCTTACTTGTGAGTTTCTCAGAGCAAAAGTTAATTTTTTTGTTATCATAATCAAATGTGTCATTTATTTTGGAGCAAAACAAAACTGAGGTTTTTATTTATTTATTTATTTATTTATTATTAAATCATACCCGTGTACATTAATGCAATCATGGGGCACCATATTCTGCTTTTATATACCATTTGACATATTTTCATCACACTGGTTAACATAGACTTCCTGGCATTTTCTTAGTTATTGTGTTGAGACATTTACATTCTACATTTAGTAAGTTTCACATGTACCCTTGTAAGATGCACCGTAGCTGTGATCCCACCAATCACCCTCCCTCTGCCAATCCTCCCCCCTCCCCTCCCCTCCCTCTCCCCTTTCCCCATATTCTTAGGTTATAATTGGATTATAGTTTCATAATTAATAATAATGAAATTATATAATTCATAAATTAGTTTCATTGTAGGGCTGAGTGAATTGGATACTTTTTCTTCCATTCTTGAGATTCTTTACTAAGAACAATACGTTCCAGCTCCATCCATGTAAACATGAAAGAGGTAAAGTCTCCATCTTTCTTTAAGGCTACATAATATTCCATGGTGTACCTATACCTATTAATCCATTTGTGGATTGATGGGCACTTGGGCTTCTTCTATGACTTAGCAATTATGAATTTGGCTACCATAAACATTCTGGAACAAATATCTTTGTTATAATGTGATTTTTGGTCTTCTGGGTATATGCCTAGTAGAGGAATTGTAGTATCCAATGGCAGGTCTATTTTTAGATCTCTAAGTATTCTCCAAATATCTTTCTAAAAGGAACATATTAGTTTGCATTCCTACCAGAAGTGTAGAAGTGTTCCGTTTTCTCCACATCCATGCCAACATCTCTGGTCTTGGGATTTTGTGATATGGGCTAATCTTACTGGTGTTAGATGATATCTCAAAGTAGTTTTGATTTCATTTCTCTGATGATTAAGGATGATGAGCATTTTTTCTTATGTCTGTAGGCCGTGCGCCTGTCTTCTTCAGAGAAGTTTCTCCTCAAGTCCCTTGCCCACCCTGAGGTGGGATCACGTGTTCTTTTCTTGCTAATATGTTTGAGTTCTCTGTGGATTCTGGTTATTAAACCTTTGTTGGAGGTTAATAACATATATTCTCCCATTCTGAGGGCTGTCTGCTTGCTTTACTTACTGTGTTCTTGGCTGTTCAGAAGGCTTTTATTTATTTTATTTTATTTTTGACAGTTTTTAATTGTGCCTTTATTCATGTCAGTTCATTAAAAATGTACTTGTTTTAAAGATCCTATAAAGTGACCACCTGCTGAAGTGGAATATAGGTCACACACACACTCCCCAAAGTGGCATTTTTTTTTTTTTTTTGGCCGGGGCTGGGTTTGAACCTGCCACCTCCGGCATATTGGGCCAGCGCCCTACCCACTTGAGCCATAGGTGCCGCCCAATGTGGCATTTTTTTATAGGAATCTTACTGATAACATAATAGTTACAAGAATGTAAGATATAATGTATACAGTACAAAGATAACCCTCCTGAGAACTCACAGGATATAAAATACACATAGTGGGGGTGGGGAGACAAGATGGCTGACTGAAGCCAGCTTTCCACAGAGGCTCCCATCCAGAAGGAGAGTGAAAGGACAGAAATTTAGCAATTAACCTGGTGGATTTCAGCTGCACCAAGAGAGAAGGTTGAAGAACGCACATCAACCCCGCTGAGGTGAACTCTGACCCCAACGATACAAACAAAAGGTACAAAATCCATCACCAAGCAGACAGGAGTCCCTTCCCCCCATGAGAATGGCTCGGAGTGCCCCACAAACAAACGAGCAGAGTTCAAAGGTCCTCCCACTACACTCCCACCACACATGAGAGAGACCCTCTAAAAACTGGACCTACCTCCCCTACTAGGGTGCTACAACATTCTCCTGTCAGGCATAAAACTGTATAAAACTGTATATATTCTCTACCTGCAACTCTGAGCTTCCAGCACTCCCCTCCATTCTCACTCTGAGGTCTGGAGGCCTGTCCCTCAGGAGTCCAGATTCTTGGGTGATTTCTTGAGGAGTGTGGACAGCTGGTCCATAAACTGCAGCTGGTCAGTGCTGACACTATGGCACAGGAGTGAAGAGAGGATGGTCGGCTGAGAAGGAACCACACTGGAGCGGCAGTGCCCCAAGGTGCAGAGCAGCAGCTGGCTTTTAGCAACAATAGGGCTCACTCCCAGATACTCTGAAGCCACACCCCCTGTCTCCCTGGGCAACCAGAGGAGGCCAGGTATCTACTCAGGTGGCAACCACCACGGAACAGATCTGAGATGAAAATGCAGGCCCTGTGAGTAAAAGGTTTGCCTGAGGCAGTACCAGCATGGGTGGAGTGCGAGGACTAGAAAAGCACGCGCAGAGCCGGGAGATTCCCAGGGTGGGGCTGACCCAAAGGAGCACTTTACTGAGCATAACGTGCATCCAGCCCTCAGGGAATTGTCAGCCTATAGACAAAGGAAGACAAGTGGCTAGAGCTGACAGCTAACCAAATACAAACCTGCAGGAGCAAAGACAGGACCTGAGGCGCAGGCTCTGAGAACTCAAAACAACTTCTCTTCGGCAACGGAATTTAGCAGGGACAGAAAAAAATTCCTGCAAAGTTGTTCTGTTCTGTTCTGTCAGTAACATCAATCAGGGGTGGGGCTGGAACTGAGTGAACACCCCTCAGACTCAATCAAGCGCCCAAGGTGTCAGCCCTCACCTCCCCCTGCTGGGTAGAGGCAGAGCACAGCAGCCTGACAGGGCAGATATAGAATTCCTTGTGATTCAGGCAGGTGCAAACCCCTGGAGTATCTGTTCCCTAGAGGCAACTGGGTCACAACCCTGTGGGGCTATCAGTGACTAGGTGTGACAGAGGTGCAAGGTGGGGAAGGAGGCATCAACTTTCCCAGACTGATCTATTTGCTGGGTGGGTCCTCCTGACTCCACAGAGCACCAGAGCAAGCCATATCTGAGTCACAAGACCCCTATGATCCAGTTGCCAGCAACCTTTTAAACTCTCCCACCTGAGATAGGTGCTAACTGAGACAATTGATTTGGACTTTTTGAACTGAGCCAATCGCCCAAGGACTATTCAGGTGGTGCCCTGGGTGAGTGGTTGTAGGCAGGTTTGATTTTCCTTTTCCAATTGTTGCCTGTGGGGGAGTGGGGTGACTTAATTGCTGGTATTTCTCCACAGCTGAGACTTCAACCCAGAGTAACTGTTTCACTAAGGTTGAACAGAGACCAGCTGAAAACAAGGCAGAACCACTTAGCCCAACCACACCAAACAGGTCCCCAGTTTCCTAGGCCATAGCACTGTACAGATCCTCGACAAACCTCCAGGGGAAAAATCAAATGGTGTAAAACAATCATGGGACAGAATCAGTGGAAAAACTCTGGTAACATGAATAACCAGAATAGATCAACACCCCCAAGGAAAAATATGGCAGATGTAACTGAAGATTCCATTCATAAACAGCTGGCTGAGATGTCAGAAATCGAATTCAGAATTTGGGTTGCAAACAAGATTAATAGAATGGAGGAAAATTTAGAAATTCGAGGAGCAATTCAAAAGTTGGAATTAGAAATTCGGGGAGAAATTCAAAAGTTGTATCAAGAATTTAATGAATTTAAAGACAAAACCACCAAGATTTTGATGCACTAAAGCAAGAATTTGCAGCCCTCCAAGACCTGAAAAATACAGTAAAAGCCATCAGTAACAGAGTGGAGCAAGAAGAAGAAAGAATTTCTGACATTGAAGATAAAGCCTTTGAACACTCCCAAACTCTCAAAGAGGAAGAGAAATGGAGAGCAAAAATGGATCATTATCTCAGAGAGCTCTGGGGTAATTCAAAGAAGGGTAATATCTGCCTCATTGGAATCCCTGAAAGTGATGAAGTGGCCTCACAAGGCACAGAGGCCCTTCTCCATGAAATTGTGACAGAGAATTTTTCAGACATGCCAAGAGATTCTGAAATTCAGATAGCAGACAATTTCAGAACCCCAGCACAACTCAATCCAAATAAGACATCCCCCAGGCATATCATAATTAACTTCACTAAAGTTAATATGAAGGAGAAAATTCTAAAAGCAGCCAGACTTAAAAAATCCATTGCCTAAAAAAGAAGAATATTAGAATGACTGCAGATCTCTCTGCTGAAACATTTCAAGCCAGAAGAGGGTGGTCATCGACTTTTAATCTCCTAAAACAAAATAACTTTCAACCTGTATCCAGCTAAACTGACTTTCATTTATGATGGAGAAATTAAATACTTTAATGACATTCATATGTTGAAGAAATTTGGCATAACCAAATCAGCTCTTCAGGATATTCTCAGACCTATCCTCCATAATGTCATGCCCAATCCTCTACCACAAAAGTAAACTCACTCGGAAACTTTTGCTCAAACTCCAACTTCCACAGTGGCAGAAAGATTAATAATGTCCACTGGACTTTTGAAAAACTTGATACCCCAAATTTTACCAGACTTATCAATATTCT
>CAUYPK010117535.1:0-15055 GCA_963574355.1 Loris lydekkerianus
CTGCCTCTACCTAGATACAGCCAATGTGGTACCATGCCACTGGCCCGACCCTGTCACTCACCTCTTCCCCCGCC
This sequence comes from Loris lydekkerianus, assembly GCA_963574355.1. Taxonomy (NCBI): domain Eukaryota; kingdom Metazoa; phylum Chordata; class Mammalia; order Primates; family Lorisidae; genus Loris; species Loris lydekkerianus. The sequence continues at coordinate 75 of CAUYPK010117535.1, forward strand.
TTCTTTCCCTGCCCCTTCTCCACAATAAAAAAATAAATAAATTCAAAAAATAAAAAATAAAAAAAAATAAAATAAAATAAAGGAATTGTACCCAGTAAAAAAAAAAAAAAAAAAATTATGTGTTTTGGAAAACTGAAAGAAAAGAAGAAACCAAGAGCCAACTATTTTCTGTAAGTGGTCAGCATGTTCTAAGAGATCATGATGTGGGCTGAAATGTAGTGAAATAACTTCCTTTGAATCTAAACTATTTCCACCCAGACTTCTGTCATAAAGATCTGACTATAGTCTGAAATATCAGGTGAAAATAAGATTGAGAATAAGTTAGTGACAGTTCAGTGTCCAATATGCATTTATCTCCTCTGCCTTTCATGAAACTTGATAGGTTAAAATTGGTCCTTTCATACTATGAAATGGCATAATTTTTCATCTCAGCTTGATCTTATCAGGCATACTGTACCTCTCCATCTGATGAAAAAAAAATATCACTCCAATGGGAGGGAAAAAAGTGTAGAAAACTGGAATATGATGGAGATGAGGGAAAAGTAGCACTTGCCAAGAGTTTGGCTACATAAATATGCAAATGTAATATATCCCAGGCTTTAACTCAGTTGATTTGTGGGGCCTTCACAAAAGATATGGGCAAATTTATGGCCCATTTTCTCCCATCTTTCTAAAAAAATATTTTGTTTCTGAGTAGTCAACGGGGAAGATCGTCTGCATTTTTGTAAATAAATGTGCCTGTGTTTTGTGAGATCTAGGCACATATATTTCAAGCACAAATGTTTCTACTGGGAACTCTATAGAAAACCTATTATCAAGAATTAGATGATTTCATGCCTCATAAGTTTATACTAACTGGCAGAAGTCGAAAGGATTAACTTTTTTGTAACTGTGTCACAACTTCAAACATTTTGTGAAACATCCCAGTTCTTACAAATTGCCTGGGGAAGGTAGGTCATTCATGCTTTCAGATGTGCTTTGGACTCCTAATAACCACTGTTGTTGCTTTTATTATTGATGTAGTTATTGTTCTTATTAAATGCAATGCTAATATATGGCCTTTTGACTACAAAATATAAGCTACACTTCTAAAATTACTGTGGTGATTTTACATAAAACTGGTTTTGTCACCATGACTTTTTAACACTGTCCTGTGATTACTTTCATGTGAATATTAACATCACCAAAGAAAATAGAAAGCTTATGAATAAAGACACAAAAGGACACTCCAAAATATATACTAAACAATGCATATTTTCTTTCCTAAGAAACTCTGAATGTTTACAGTCTAATTAAACAAATTTTCGTAGCTGGCCCACTCATATTAGTGACAAAAATGAAGTATCTGAAATCCCAGCCCCACATTCTGATCATTTAACTACACCCCTTTCCTTTATACACATCCGAGATTCAGGGACCATATGAATTCCCTCAACACTCCTAACGACACTTCTTAGCAGAGATAATGACCTTTCTCTTATATAAAACCCATCGACCTGAAGCCATCCAAAGACCTCCATACCCAAATCGAGGTTTAAGATTCTGCCCTAATATCTTATCAGCCACTGTTGTCAAGGGAGAAAAGTATAGCAAATGTGCTCAGCAGGCAGTGATCCTGGAGTGGTCAGGAAGCCAGAGAAATAACCCTTCTCATAGCTGAAAACTCAAAGGGAAGCCAAGCTCGTGTTATGTTAGTACCATGAGAACATAGAGCAGGATAGCAACAGCCCCTGGAAAAGGAGGAATAAGGTTTTCATGATCCCAGGAACATAGCTGCTGAGTTCACTCTCGCTCCTAAGGAACAATAAACTTAAGAGTTGTTCCCTTTAGCATAGGAGGATTCTTTCACCCTATCTTTACATTAGTACCACCTATTCAGCTGAGCTATTTTTACCCAGAGTACAAGGTTACAGTTATATTTCATTTCCTAGAAGAAGAGTAAACAGCAAAGTAACTCGATTCAGAATAAAGTGGTGTCTATGTGCTTTATTTAGAATGAAGAAAAACAGAAAACTTTAAGTGTCAACCAAATACGACTTCAGACAATGGAACTGCTGCTTTTCTCCCTTTGTCGTGACCAGGTGTCCTCAAACTGCGGCCCGTGGGCCACATGAGGCAGTGTGAATTGTATTTGTTCCAGTTTGTTTTTTACTTCAAAATAAGATATGTGCAGTGTGCACAGGAATTTGTTCATAGTTTTCTTTTTTTAAACTATAGTCCAGCCCTCCAATGGTCTGAGGGACAGTGAATTGGCCCCCTGTTTAAAAAGTTTGAGGACGCCTGGTTGTGACCATAGGAACTGCTTTTGCTCATTAACCACACTGGGAAAGATCAATTGCAACCTTTCACTTTGATAGAAGAAGTAACTGTTCATTGCACTCAAGCAAGTCTTCTTTTTAAAAAAAATTCTGAATAGATAATGTCATAAACATGTATGGCATTTAAAATACTGTATTTATTTTTAGTACTTTGATTTTGACAACAGCTATTCAATGATATCTAATGAATAGTGATTATTACTATAGATATAATCTCATAAAATAGCATTTGGGGGGCTTTGGAATAAAAGGGAGTGTTTGTACAAATGCTTATTTTTTTCTTGTAATTGAAATGTTATTTACCTCTTCCTAACAAAGCCAGCTGTCTGTGTAGAGTGGTATTTAAAGGTAATGATGGGTTCTCATATGCTCTATTCTGGCTGTGAATATCTCCTGATGCCCACCCCCCCCACCCCCATCTTTTCTTAGATGTCAGAAAAGGGCAAACTCAAATATCCAGTGTTTTCATATAAAATGTCATTCATCACATGGTTATATCCATCCGTTTATTGTAAATCATTACTAGAAGAGGTCTTAGAAGGAAAACCTAGAGATGTCTCATATGTGGCCTGAAGTTTAAAAGAAACATAACATGCAACGTACACACAGGTGGGACACAACTGGTACTAAGAGTGATTTACAATCCTTTATTCATTTTTCTTTTTCTTTAAATTTGTGCTTAGATTCTTAAATGAATTAGAACATTTGCTTTTAAAATCTATTTCTTTAAATGTCTATGGCAAAAAAAAAGACTATTGACAGCTTTCTATGAGGCAATAGATCATATTTAGAAAGTCCGACTTGATGCTAGCCATTTGATCTCCGAGTGGCATATATTCCAGAAGGAAATTTAATTATACATCTGACTCCCACTCACCCATTTGGCAGAGTTTCATTTGATTTTTATTAAACATAGACTTGAAAACATGAGATATAGCTTTATCTTTCATTCCTTTTTATCCACCAAAAAAAAAAAAAAAAAAAAAAAAAAAAAAAGTAGAGTTTAGAAGCCAAAGTTCAAACTTTTTAGATATAATTTCTTGCTCCTTCTTGCTTTGGAACTGATTCATTCACTCCAAAAGGGAAAACGTTTTCCTTTTGAATCTTTTGTAGTAAGTAACTTTACTGGGAGTCTGCTCTCCCCCACTCCACACCCCAGGTTATAGAGGGGGATGAGAGCCCTCTAACTGGCTTTATGAGCAAATTTCAATGACCCCTATGTTTATTTATAATCCTTTCCCTCCTCTGGTTGAGATTCTCAGGCTCATAGGTCATGATGATCAGAACCCAGAAAACTTTATTTGACTATTAATACTTAACTTCCCTAAATTGTTTCCCAGAAATGGCATAATATCTGCAAGACAAGAATTTGAGATGCTGATGATCCTAGACAGAATTCTTGACGCCCCTGATGCCAAGACTCATCACCTCCCATCCTGCCCCAACACATGTAGCCACTTATTAATTGTTCCACAACCTGCCCCGATGCCCATAGCCCGTTCTTAAAAAGCCTATAATCTCCATTAGTAAGGGAAAAGGATCTGAGGCCCAGCTTCCTGTTCTCCCAACAGACATCTTTCATATTGAAAAAAATCTCTTTCTTCCTGAGCAATTCTCATGAAATCTTTGAGTGGTAACCCAGTGCCCCTACGCTTATCCCCCCCCCCCCCCCCAATGAGGTTTCAATAACAGCCCAAGTGGTGGCTTCACTGTTACTTAGAACCCTGCTAACAGTCCCCATTAAATGGACAACTTAAATACATTTTTAGGAAGTGGTAATCCTAGAATTAAAGATACAGGGAATCCATAGAGTTCATGTACAATTTAAATTTAAATTCTGAGGTGGAAGAGAGTTTGGACCTATGGATTATAGATCTTATGCCCATGCAGGGTATCCATAGAGTTCATGTTCAATTTATAAATTTAAATTTACATGGATAATTATATTTAACTCTATGGATACTCTGTATGGGCATAAGATCTATAGTCCATAAGCCCAAACTCTCTCCCACCCTCAGAACTGAATCATCTATTCAATACACATTTGAGTATGACAAACCAGTTAAGAATTTCCTACAACTTTCTGAAATACTTCAAATCTAATGTTGCCTTTGTTACTGTATTTGTGTGACATTTAGAAAGTCACTCAATCTCTTTACTTCTCGCTTTTCCTATCTTTAAAATGAAGTAATAGTAATTTATTCCCAAGGTTGCTGGGAGAATCAAAATAAGTAATCCCTGTGAAGTTCTTAGCCCAGCACCAGGCCACTCACATGGTGGAAGGAGGCTAAGTGTTCCCTCTACAACAATTCAGGTGCTTCTCCCAAGAAATCCAAAAGTGAACACGTTGGTGCTTCAGAAAGTTCACAGTCTTAGGAGATTCAAATCAGAAAACATACTAAACATACTCATCCAGTGTGGAAAGTGATGAGGGATAGGAAAGTTTCTTTGGGGCAGAGATAGGGGGAAAACTCCAGTCCAGAGAAGAAAAGGAAGGAAACAGAGGATATCTAAGTAGATGAGGGAGTGTTTTAAACAATACAAAAAACAAAAAAAAATTTAAAAAAAAAAAAAAAAAAAAAAAAAAAAGAAGGTGTTAAAGGTAAAAGAAAGAAATGTGCTCCTGGGATAAGGTGCCACCAAGATCCCTGTTAATTCATGAGCCTTTGACCAGCTGCAGCCTGGACATTAGCCATTTTCCCTGCATGTTCCTTCCTTCAAGAACACAGGTCTTTTCTTCCTCTCTGAACCAAGCACAAAGATCTCCAAGAATGACAGGTAAGAGGGAGACAGGTACCTATTTTATTATCCTTGAGTAATGCAATTAATTTGAAATTATTATCAATTAGTAAACTATAACAAATTAACTAAAAAAACTATTAGTTTGCAGCTATTTATGGTTATCTGAATATAACTTACCACTATGAAGATTTTGTGGTGCCCATTGTCCTGTTAAGAGACTACATAATAAAGCTGCCTCATTATTCCTTGGTTGCCACAAACCCCACTCATCCTTAGGTAAACTTAGGGTTGGTGTTGGAATGTATCAACTCTCATGTCCACCTATATTTTATCTCTCTTCCTCCCATCAGCGACAAATGCTTTATTAATAGCAGTTTATTCTTCATTCAAGTTTTATAATGGACTAGACAATATTGAAGAAATTCATCTCTCCTTTTATGAAGTATATCCATTTTCTTACTTGTCATTCAGACCCAGTCTGGGTAGTACATTTTCCATTAGCAATCACTATTCGGATCCTAGAAGTCTAGCCTTAGCTATCACTCCTGCGTCTAGAAAAGACATATATTTGACATCAAAGAATCCCTTCCTTTTTACCCTTGCTACATTCACACACACATATACATGCACCAGAAGAGATCATTCACAGTTAAAATTAATTATACCAATATTCAATTAAAATGTGAATCAATGTGAATCAGAGTATATATTATATTTTACATAAGTTTTATAAGCATAGATCATATGCACACAAATCAAAATTAAATTATATGCTAGAGTTTCTCAGGACTGTCTCTGAAAGGTTGTGCTGAGAACAGACCCATGGAACTGCCCCCACATATATCTTACTTCTAGGTATAAAGAGCCTTTAAATCTTTTTTATCCCATTGACTTCCAAAGAAACTTCAAATTTCTTCTCAACTATCTCCACTCTGAACTTCCTGGCAAAGACAGCTAATACTATTTGTAATGTTAACACCTTAACAATCGCATGATTTCTATCAGTCTGCAGAATCACAGGCTACTCTCTAAAAATCTAAACCAAGTTTATGTAAATATAAAAGGGCCATAAGTTATTTTACAGTCTACCTTGAATCAAAACAGTTAAGAACAAAACAGAGCTCACAAAAGGCAGGATTCTGCCACCAGTTTCTAGTGTATTTCCAGCCCACTCACTCAGTTAGTGATCAAACATTTACGGAGGTGCTGGGAGAAATCTGCGGGAAAACGATACCCCACACTGATAATACTGATGTTATAAGTAGAAGGGAAAATTTTAGATAAACAAAAGAGGTGGAAAGTATGCAATGTGTTAGATAGAAATGGGAAAAAGAAGTGTTGAGGGAGTCTCTTCATTATAGAAGTGACATTTGAGTAAAGAGCTGAAGCAGATGAGTAGAGAATGGCCTGGGTACCTGGAGGAAGAGATTTCTAGGCAGAAGAAACAAAACACAAAGGAGAAGAGCAAAAGTGGCTGAGAGAGCAAGAGGTGAGCACTGACAAAAAACAGAGGGTGAAAAGCCTCTGTGAAGACTCTCAGTGTGGTGGGGAAGCTGCTATGATTTCAATGCTTGTCCCCTTCAAAATCCATATTGAAATTTAATTGCCATTTCAACAATATAAGATGTGAGCACTTCTATTCCTTATGAATTACCCCATCTCCGGTGTTGTATGACAGCAACACAAAACAAACTAAGGTAGATGCCAACTGCAGCGTTCTACTTAGAGAGGTAACACAACATTGCAGTTTAATAGGATTGCTCTGGCACCTCTGAATATGATGAATTGGGATGAGATTGTACAGGAACCTGTAATTGTAAAACCCTATAACACATGGATGCTTAGAGCTGTGACATCACTAAAGACTTAGTCTAGATGGAAAAAAGTTTCAAGGACTGAACCTTCCACTGTAAAGAGGAGACGCAAAGTAGACAGCAAAGAAGACCAAGAGGAAGCACCAGTGGAGCTAGTCGTGTGTGTGATCCCAGAAGCTGTGTTTTTAGTGGAGAAGGGGGTGAATGGTTTGAATGGTTATGGAGGATGTTGCTAATGAGTTCAGTGATGAAGACTGGTGATTGACGGCTGGGTTTATGAGGAGACCATTGGTGACCTTGACAACAGCAGTTTTAGTGGAGAAACAGAAGTAAAAGACTTATTAAATAGGTTTAAGGGAAAACTGCTGGGCAGTAATCCAGGAGAATGAATATACATATATCTAACGTTTTAAAGGGAAGGAAAGAAATAGAGGAGGACATGGATGAAGCTGGAACATATTCTCCTTAGTAAAATATCTCAAGAATGGAAGAAAAAGTATCCAATGTACTCAGACCTACTATGAAACCAATTTATAGCTTTCATATGAAAGCTATAACACAACTACACCCCACGTTAACGGGGAAATATGTGGGGGTGGGTATGGGGGTGGTTGGGTGAAGGGAGGGTAATTGGTGGGACCACACCTATGGTGCATTTTTCAAGGGTACATTTTAAATGTACTAAGTATAGAATATACACGTCTTAACACAATAACTAAGAAAATGTGGTGAAGGCTATGTTAACCAGTTTGAAGAAAGTATTTCAACTTGTATATAAAACCAGCACATTGTACTCTGTAATTGCATTAATGTACACAGCTATGATTTAATTAAAAAAGAATAGTGCAGTAAATAAAAGTTAACTTTCATATTTCAATTAAAAAAGAGAATGAAAAGTTTATATAAATGTAATATGTTATTAATTGCTGCTGAAAAGCCCCTCACCCTTACTGCACAACCCAGAAAAACTGATTTTCCTGAGATTGCAATGCCGGAGAACTTAGGTACAAAGGAAAATACCTTGAATATCTATGGACAGGGTGGACAAAAAGTTCGTGTGCAATTTAAACCAGTTTACTGTATAATAAATTGCACACAAATTTTATGGACACCCTGTATTATATAGAATTCCAATCAGTCTATTCAACTACATGAATAACCTACAGTGAACAGTTTTTATAGAGTGCATTATAATGTGTTTTATAACTCAAATTTTCTCTTTGATACTCACAATCATTCTTTGAAGTGGGTGATATTGTTGCCATTTGGCAGATGTGGAAATTGACCCACAGAACAATAAAACGGCTTTCCCAAAGTCACAGGACTGATAAATGGTAGACCTGCAACTTGGCCTGAGCCTCCCAAATCTCCCTGTGTTCCTTCAATTACACAAAACTTTTCTTCAAAGTATTCACTGGTCTGTCACTTTATAGCTAGAACAAATAGAACTACCTGACTCAAACTGTAAGAAGCAGGAAAATACTTACCTAAATTGAATTTTGTTCTATTTCTGCATGGATTTTAATCCTCTGCATCCTACAGTTGTCAAGATGAAAGGGGTGTTTTTTCATTTGTTTGTTCGAACTTTAAATATCTAGACTTCTGTATAAAAGAAGAAAGCCTTCCATAGCTAACATCTTAGGAATTATTGGAAGAAAGCAAAGGGCTTGCTCTCTCTGCCAGAATCAGTGTACAGTATTCAACTTCAGAGTACTCATTTCAAGCAATAGTTTTGTAAGAATATATCAACCCTTCTATCGCTCTTTAAAATTGCTGCCCGCTTGTTACTAAGAGAAAGGGGGCAAAAAGGTTACCAGATATCTTTGAATATTATAATCACACAATATGGGGGTGTGGGTTTGGGGGACAATGTAATACCCACTGATAGTGTTGATCAAGTTTTAACTCATATTTAGTACCTATAGATTGCTGCTCCTGTCTCTCTAATTCATACAACAATCAATACGAGATGGAATAATGCTCACATTTAGATCTATCTTGGATTGTGAAGGTTTCTGTTGGTGATTTTAAAATAATGCCTTGGCATGAGAGCAAAATACCACTCTTAAACTCCCTTGGGCCAAAGAACTTTTCGTGTCTCAGTGCTTCTGGTCTGACTTCACACTATCAGCTTTTATGGTTCTGGATCACAACTCACCCTTACAAATGAAACAGTTATTTGATCCGTGGCAAGTCATTTGGTTATAAAACAATCCTGTTGTTTTTTCCCTATTCAGTTCAGCAAAGCGCAAAAGCAGTAGAGTGTAGAAGTAGCACTCCCGTCTCCAAGAGCAAGGGGCGAGGGAGGAAATTCAAAGTCAGATTCTTCATCTATCAAGCACAATGTCTCGCTCTGCACACAGAAGACCAGAATACCATAAAATAGTAAGATCTTTTCATAAAGAGATTTATTTCTACTTCATGGAAAATGTTTTCTTGAGTTACTACTGATTTATTTTGAAAGGTGATTCTATAAGAATTTTCTATTGGAGCAAAGAGTGTTCAATTAAGTGAATCGTAAATGACACCTCGAGGAAGTGTTATAATTATCTCTTACATACTGTAAAAGAATAATCAATTCTTTATACAGATTTTAGGGTCTTTTCTGACTAATCATCCATGAAAGTATCAAATTTTTATTTTGTCACTGACAAAAAAATATGAGAACGTCAAGCAATCCTTTGTATTTCATACTTCATAAAATAGGAAATGAAATGTGTGTAAAATAGTTAATTGTGTGTAAAATTAAATAAGAATGGATCATTTAAAACTAGGTATGAAAAGGCCGCCTTTAAAATATATTTCTTAGTATTAAATATAAGTATTTACTATTGTAATTTGGTATGTGATATTATCTGTCCTGTGTGTTCCAAGTCCAGAGTTACTTTTACAACTTAATTTTTAGCAGATTACACTTGGGTAAGTATTCTTTCCTCCTTTCTTATAGTTTTAGCCATTCAGAAGTAATGGAGGTAAAAATTCATCATTAAGTTTAAAGCTGTGTTAATTATTCCAGAAAACTGATGGGCATTTGCTATAATTAAGTTCAGCCATATGGAGCTTAGAATTACAGCAACCAACTGGCAGACCCCAACTTGAAATGCCTGTAGAGGCCCTGTCTGCTATTCTGGCAATTTGATTTATTTCCTTATGAGGCTCTCAAATCCTAAAAAATATTGTTCAAATTCGTATTGTACCTAAATCACTTGATTTATCTAGCAGTGAAGACAGAGTTTTATCCTGATACATCTAAAACCTCCTGAAATACTTAATAGCATTCTACTTTTTAACGTATAGAAGTGATAATCTTTATTGTTTTAAAAACCATGCAGATAAATTCAGGGGGACCTTTCCTGGGATCCATGGTGGATTTGAGACTCACTGGCCTTATAGTTCAAGTTACAGCCCTTGCCATGAAGCAGACTGGAGAAAATGGGCCTTTTCTGGGTATTAAACTCAAAACTCAGCTGGAAGTAAAATGTTTAAAAATATAGCAGTATCCCCACACCGCCCCAAGAGGCAAAGAGAGAGACAGAGAGAAAAAATATGCCATTAATCACTTTGGCCTTAACGATGATGAAGCTATGGCATATACAAGGGTATGATTTTTTTCTTCTTTTCTCTTTTTCTCTTTTTAAAATTATTTTGTTTTACTGCTAGTGGCAACAAACATTTTATCATTCTCTCTCTTTCTCCATTGTGTATTTGTATGCTGTAGCAGTAGACCATGACAGTCCTTTGCCTTCTGCTATGTCTATTAGGCAGATACTTCATTTATAATTTACAGCATTTCTTGTGATTTATAATTAAGTTCTTGGAAGATTTAAAGAAAAAGAATAAAATTAAAATCAAATGTGTGGTGGCCCTTCAGTGTTTTAACAACATCGCTGTTCATATCACTTACAACCTTTGTTTCCTAGCAAAAATAGTAGCACACTCCCTATTTTCCTATACTTAAATCACATGTATTAGTGTCCTTAACATAATATTAATTAATGTATATAATGTATGTGGAATATACAAGTATTTGTATTTTTCATAAAATATTTACATTAAATATTCATCAAAGTGAATATTTAAAACATATGTACCATATAATAGTTACATTCTATTAATTTTAAATTTACTTTGTGATAATAAATATTTTACCTTATGAAGAAGCATATTTGTCATGATATAAACCCATAAATAAAGAAAGGGATGCTGGTGATATTGAAGAAACTTTGGAAGTATTTGAATAAAAATTCTATTATATTTTATAGAAGCTACTTCGTTAAATATAACATTTTTATTGGTTTTTTGGAGCCATTTCTGCCCAAGGTTAAAAGAAAGAATATATATTATCAGACCTTACCTTCCCTATATTCAGACTATCCCAAAAACCTGGGCCAAAAAGTAAAGACTCCTCTTCTACCCTGGAATCCACATTTGACCTTTCATGAAAATACAAGATCACGCACAAAATAAGATTATGTTCAATAGTGGTCCCCCTGCCTACCTCCCACTCCTGCCCACCTTACACTGAATGGTATCTTTCTTTGCACACTTAGATAAATGCTGTGTCACATGGAGGCCTGGATGAGATCCCATTCTGAACAACTGCTAGCTAGTTGGGCAAGTCGCTTAGTCCCTCGGAGGCTTTGTTCTCTTCGCTGTAGGACTGAGGGCATTGGAATGAATTTTCTCCAAGGATCTCTTACCTTTCTTAGATAGTATCCAACAGCAGAAGTAAAACTGAAAAGGTGTTCGAAATGGATTGATTGAGATTTGTATTTTATTTCTCATATATGTGTATTCAACATGCCTGTGCTAAATCAAACCTAAATGGCCCTCAGTTTTAGTTTTCATTTACAAGTCACTCCAAAAATGAGGCATATTTTGTTGATGTATAAGGAAAGCTCAGGTTCCCCTTTTTACTCTAAGTAAAAAGAAAAAAAAAACTTTCGTAAATGTGTTGCTGCATTTGAGTGTATCCTAAAGGTCTTCTTGGTAGATCTGGGACCCATTAGGCATTGTGCAGACTCATGAGGAGTCTCCTCCAATTCTTCATTCTGACTGAAAACATGATCAGCAGATATAAAGTTATTCTAGAAAATATTAGAAGTTAGTATTCTAGACAATATTAGAAGTTAGTATCTTTAAAAAGCCTTCCTCCATGAAAATACATGGCAAGTGACTTAATGTAAGCTGATGCAGAGAACGATGTTCTCATGTTAAAAAATGTATTTTATTTCACAGCTCTCCCCTCCAACACAATGCATTGATAAGTGAGCATACTTTGCTCTCAACAGTGCAAATTGTGGCAATAAAAGGGTGGGAAAATTAACAGATGATATCTAAGGATATCTCCAATCAAGAGAGTTTGTAAATAAAAAAAAAAAAAGTACAGTCGTATGCTATCATAAATTTGCCAATAAACAAAACAACATTCATTTCTATCCAGAACAAAGACCTCTTTGTTCTCACCTATGGAGCTCTGGTTGCTCAACTGTGTAAGGATTACGAAAAAGATGAAGATGTGAACAAATACTTGGATAAAATGTAAGTAGAAGTCTTTCATTGTTGTGCACTGCCTATTGTTTCTTTCCATCGCCTGCCCTTTTCTGCCCCTGATGATTTCTGTTGCTCCATTTTACCAGCTTTTCTTCTATCTCAATGCATCACATCTGAAAGCTGAACGTAATTTCTCACATGTGTGCCACATGTGCTCACAGCACAAAGTAATTGAAGAGAGCTTTTGTCCCCAGGAATATCGAGAGTGCAATGTTTCTTTTTAATTAGAAATCATTTCTTTGCTAGTCACTTACAAGCAAAGGGTGCAGCAAAACTGAAATTGTTCTCTTAGTAACATGATAGAAGGGCAAATTTTACTTTTTCAGAAGTCTTTTGTTCTAACATAACTCCTTCCAATATAAATTCATGCCTACCCAAGCACAGACATGCAAAAAACTACCAATGGTCATTGCCCAAGAGGAAGACTGAGAGACTGGAGATTGTAGGTTGGAGGGAGATTTTCATTTTTCTATATAGCATTTTTATTTCTCAAATGTTTTACCATTACTGTGCTTTACCTAAAAGTATATTAAATAGAAAAATCCACTCTTTCTTTTTTAAATAAAGCTCATTCTCCTTGTCTTCATGACTGAAGATTCTTCCTACACAAATTCAACTTTTTAATTTTCTCACGAGTTTATGATCATCGGATTATTGCCAAATAAAACATATCAAAATTTTTGAACCTCTTAATTATTAATGTTAAAAAGGATTCAATGACTTGCAAATGTGTATTGGTTAGATTTATTTAGGCAGGTGGAGGGGAAATTTAGCCTAAAATTTTAGAGCTTTTCAAAAGAGTTCATTGTATTTTCAGTTAAAATACGGGGGGAAAAAAGACAATATAAAGGAAAGATTGAAAGATATTTTTTAGCCCTTGTTTTCTTCTCTTTGTTTATGGTTATTCTTTTTCTGTTAAAACGTTTTTTGTCATTTATTTAGGTGTACATGTCTTTTCTTATTTCATTTCTTCTTAGGAGCATTCACAAAGAAGCAAAGTGCCCAACTGCTCACCTATGTCTTTTTCTATTACTTCCTCACCTGAGCTGTCTGTAATAGCAGGAGCTGCTGAAGCCATGTTACTCTTAGGTCTCACTTAAACAGCTGACACAGCATTTCCAAAAATTAGTTCATTTTATTTGACATATGTCCAATTTGCATTGTATTGTGGAACATCTGTAGAAAATACAGAAGCTCATTTGTTTGACTTTTAAAAGTATCTTAGGTTAGCTAATTGAGTACACATTTTAACAAGTATGAATAAAATATTAAAGAACAAATTTTGAGAGGCTGCAGAAAACTTTCTCCTTAAGAAAAATATTTCACATTTGGATTTATTTACTAATGTCTACTGAAAGACTTTACATTTTTCCCTAGTGGCTGCCCCTATAGATATTCATAATGATAATTAGAAAACACTAGAAACATTTTTAAATCCTGGTATTCTGTAATATTGACATTCTGTTTGTTGAAAGTCTTTTTAGTGTGAGCTTCCAGAGAGAATTATAAACCATTTTTCTCCAAAGTCAAGACAGCTAAATTGAATATTTATTATTATTTTTTGTTTGTTTGTTTGTTTGTTTGGGATTTATTGGGGGTACAAAGAATTAGGTTACACTAATTCATTTGTTAGATAAAGTCCCTCCTATAATTGCCCCAATTAAAAGTCCCCAATTATAAGAGGGACTTTATCTAACAAATGCAATCAGTGCAACCTAATTCTTTGTACCCTCTTGATACCCTCCTGCCCCCCACAGAGGTGTGCCATACACCGTGACCCCCATCCTCCTCCTTCCCTCTCCCCACTCCCTCATTTCCTTTCCCTCCCTTGTATTAGCTGATCTACTGGCTTCACATTAGAATTGAGTACATTAGATTCTTGCTTCTCCATTCTTGTGATGCTTTACTAAGAAGAATGTGTTCCACCTCCATCCAGGTTAATACAAAAGGTGTAATATTTTTATACACTCAGAAATATAAATGGAATATCTCACAAGAGTTAGTAAATTAATAAGCACTCTGACACCCAGTCTATTTCTCCCCAGCTGCCCAGTCATCACAAATTTTACCCCTTTCTAGATACTCTGGAGCAATTATTGCTTCTATAAACTATGGTGACTTGTTGGGCCTGTTTTGGCTCCATTGAAAATTGTTTCACTTATCTATGTACATATGTCTGTGAAACTAGAAGACCAGTTTTGTGTCAGAGGGTAGGCAAAGGCAGTACTCCTTTTTATTTCCACCATTGAGGTCATATTTCTCCAACTAGCTTGAAAGTTCTCATAAGCCAGAGGCTGACACTTCTTTGTATCCCTCTTGGACATCCAGTAGTTTCTTAGTCTATCTTGTGGAAGGCACAGGCTCAGCTGCAGTATCACAGCTCAATAAAGGCGTTCAGGGTCACACTTTAGAGCAGGGGTGGCGAACATGCGGCTCTCGAGCCGCATGCAGCTCCAACAAGGTAACAAAAAACACCTGACTGAGCATGTTATATTATGTGTTTAATATGTTATTGTTAAAATTATGTGCTTTTGTGTGAGTGTTTGTCTGTTTT
>CAUYPK010117539.1:0-16174 GCA_963574355.1 Loris lydekkerianus
ACGGACAAAGAATTAATCCATTTGACCAGTGCATTTTTTTTTTTTTTTTTTTTTTTTTGCTTTTTTCGGCCAGGACTGGGCTTGAACTCGCCACCTCTAGCATATGGGACCAGTGCCCTACTCCTTTGAGCCACAGGCACTGACAAGTGCAATTTTAGTGTAAGGGCACTAATCAGAATATCAACTCTCATTCTACACTCTTTGTAATTTTTAAGTATTTTTCAGATCATACTCCAAACATATTAAAAAGATAAACTATTCTTTTCAATGAAAATCAACATGTATTGGTAGTAAACTGGTAGAATTTATTAGAGTATCATCAATTTGAACATTCATACTTCAAAACAATGTGTATAAATTGTATTTATAAATAAATCTGTAACTCATTGGAACTTTTTATGGTGATCGACAATGATTCATAGAAAGACAAACATGTTTTGTTTGGTGATTTAAAAGATGGGGAGTCATTACTAGCAGAATTGATCAATATTTCTGAGGTTTATAATCAGGTGTAAGATACTACTATTCTTCACATTCAATGAGGAAAGGTTGAAAAATATTTATGATACTGTGTCATAATATAAGACTTTTTATCTTTCTTCATTATGCCACCATTTTATTTTTGTCAAACTTCTTTAAATCTTGACTTCGTTTTGTGTTACTTCTTTCTTTCTTTCTTTTTTTCCTGGCCTACTTCCTTGAATATTTTCCCTATTCTGTCTGGAAATGCTACTTCCTTTCTCAGAAATTGGAGCATATGGTTATTTATTTTAAGGCCATACTATTTCTTAGCTCTTCGTGTGATCATTTCCCTTTATTTCTCACATTTTTTTGACAATACTATGCAGGAAAACAAAGACAGGTTGACTGAAGTTCATTTCATTGGTTTCATCAGTGTCCATACTCTCTAGATCTCAAGTTGAACAGTCTCACTTGGGTGTAAATTGCCCCCCTAAAATTATCTTTTATGTCTCTTTCTTCAAGAAATTTATATTGGAAAATAATTTGTATTAGCAGATTCATACATTGGTATATTATCTGATTTATTAAATAAAATAACAATACTTATATATATGTGGCTAATATTTTATTATTATTTTCTCTTATAAAAGTGCATTTATTTTCTTTTACTTTATTTAGAGACAGAGTCTCACTTTATCACCCTTGGTAGAGTGCCGTGGCATCACAGCTCACAACAACCTCCAGCTCTTAGGTTTAAGTGATTCTCTTGCCTCAGCCTCCCAAGTACCTGGGACTACAGGCACCTACCACATCACCTGGCTATTTTTTGTTGAAGTTTGACTGGGGCTGGGTTCGAACCCGCCACCCTCAGTATATGGGGCTGGCGCCCTAACCACTGAGTCACAGGTGCCGCCCAAAACTGCATTTATTTTCAAGTGCAGATTGGTAATTCACTAATATTTCTCTTTGTTATATTCATTAAACAGCAATGTTCATGGATTCTTTGAATATTCTTCCATCATGCTTTCTATAGCTGACTTTTTGGTTTCAAGCCAGCTCACTGGGATGTTAGATAATAGCCTTATTTCTAATTATTTCATTAAACTGTTTCAGTGTTTAAAGGTTAATGACTTTCTGTCTTACCATGTACAATTATGAAGATGTTTGAACACTACTGAAGATATGAAAATATAAATATTTTATATAGATATATTTATTTATCCAGTTTACCTTCTGAATGCATTCACAAACCTTAATATTATTTGATGAGTCAATGCATTTTGTTCAAAATGTATTGATTAAATCAAAATTTATTGACTAAGTAGCCATTCTAAAGTGCTATGCTTATAATTTCTGGATATATATCTAATTCTGGTAATTAGTCCTTTGTCAGATAAAGTATAGTTCATGAATATTTTCTTCTATCCTGTAGATTGACTATTTACTCTATTAATTATTTCTTTTTATGTGGAGAAGCTTTTTAGCTTAATAAAGTCCCACATATTTATTTTTGTTTTTATGGCATTTCTTTTGGGGTCTTATAAATTCTTAAAATATTCAGAATATTCAAAAAATCCAATATTCAGAAAAGTATTTTCCAGGTTCCCCCCTAGAATTTTTATGGTTTCAAGTCTTACATTTATATCTTTTATCCATATTGAGTTAATTTTTAGGTGTGGTGAGAAATAAGGAACAAATCTCATTCTCTTGTATATGACTGTCCAATTTTCCCAGATCCATTTATTACATAGGTTGTCCTTCCCCGGTGTAAGTTTTTGTCTGCTTTGTTGAAGGTCATCTGGTTGTAGGAATATGGCTAATTTCTGCATTATATATTCTGTTCCACTGAACAGAATATGTGTCTATTCTTAGACAAATATCATGCTGTTTGCTTTCTGTAGCCTTCTAGTATAATTTCAAGGCAGATGATGTGACATTTTTAGTTTTGTTCTTTTGCATAGAATTTCTTTGGATATTTAGGCTTTTTTATAGTCTTATATAAGTTTTAGGATTTCTTTAATTCTGTGAAAAATAACACTCATATTCTGATAGGAGTGAATTGCTATGTATCTGTGTATGTCTTTGATAAGTGTTCTTGTAACATTAATGATTCTCTTATCCATGAGCATGGAATGCTTTTCCATTTATATCATAAGTGATTTTTTTCATCAGTATTTTATGGTTTTCTTGCATTGGTCTTTTACCTCCTTAGTTAACTATTCACTTAACAATTTTTTGGCAGCAATTGTAAATAAGATTGAGTTATTTATTTGATACTCAGCTTGGTCATTATTGGCATAACTGCAGACTTTGCTGAATTAAATTACCAAATCTGGGAACCTGTTGGAAGAGTAGTTAGGATTTTCTAGATATAAGATCATACTATTAGAAAATAGACAACTTGGCTCAGTGCCCATAGCTCAATGGTTACGGGGCAAGCCACTGAAACCGAGGCTGGTGGATTTGAGCCCTGCCTGGGCCTGCTAATCAACAATGACAACTACAATTAATAATAATAATAATAATAAAGGGCCAGGCATTGTGGCGGATGCCTGTAGTCCCAGCTACTTGCGAGGCTGAAGCAAGTGAATCACTTAAGCCCAAGAGTTTGAGATTGCTGTGAGCTGTGATGTGACAGCACTCTACTGAGGGTAACATAGTGAGACTCAGTCTCGAAAAAAAAAAAAAATGATAAGAAAATAGACAACTTGACCCCCCCATTTGGCTGCCCTTTATTTTTTTTTTCCTTGTCTTACAGCTCTGGTTAGAACTTTCAGTATTATGTTCAACATAATTAGTGAAAGTCGACATCTTCCTCTTGTTCCAGCTATTAAGGAGAGTGCTATAAACTTCTCTCTCTTCAGTATGATGTTTGTGAATTGGATATACACAGATTTTATTATTTGGAGGTATGTTCCTTCCATGCCTAGTTTGTTGGGGTTTTTATCATGGAATTTCGAGAATGTTTTGTCTGCATCTGTTGAAATTACGATATTTTTTAAATTCTGTTTATGTGGTGAATCACATCTGTTGACTTGTGCAATGGTGAACTTTACTGACAACCTTGGTATAAAACTTCACTGATAGTGGCGTATTGTATTTTTGATGGATTGTTGGATTTGTTTTGCCACCGTGTTACAGATTTTTGCATCTATGTTCATCAGGAATATTAGTCTATAGTTTTTCTCTTCTTTTCTATGTCCTTTCCCGGCTTCAAAATCATGGTGATACTGTCTTCATAAAATAGTTCGGGAGGATTCTCTCCTCTTTCTCAATCCTTTGGAAGAGATTCAGCAGGATTGATATCAGGTCTTTTTTATACATCTGATAGAATTCTGTTTGTTTCTGTTGTGAATCCATCTGGTCCTAGGCTTTTTTGGTGTGAGGTTTTTTTTTTTTTTTTAACTCCTGATTCAATCTCACTACTCATTATTGGTCTGTTCAGAATTTCTATTTCTTCCTGTTTCAAGCCTGAGAGTTTGCATGTTTCCAGGAATTTATTCACTTTCTCCAGATTTTCTAGTTAGTCTGCAAAGGGATATCCATAATCACCTCAAATGATTGTTTATATTTCTGGAGTATTAGTTGTAATGTCTCCTACATTTTTATTTCTAATTGACATTATTTTAATTCCCTTTCTTCTTTTTTTTCATTAATCTAGCTAGTGGTATCACAATTTTTTAGACTTTTTCAAATAACTAAATTTTCATTTCATTTTGCCCTTCATATTTTTGGAGACATTTCAATTTTTTCTAGCTCTACTTTCATCTTTTTTATTTTTTCCCCCTACTAGCTGTGAGTTTGGATTTTCTTCTCTTTTCTCAGTCCTTGAGGTGTGATATCAGTTGTTAATTTGTGATCTTTCTATCTTTCTGATGTAGACATATGGTGCTATAAACTTTCCTCTTAGCCCTCTATATCCCAGAGGTTTTGATAACTTATGTTTTAATCATTTCCTAAAATTTAACTTCCTTTGTAACTTCATTCTTGATCTAAAGATTGTTCAGGAGCAGGTTGTTTAATTCCCATGTGTTAGTAAAATTTTGAGAGTTCCACTTGGAACTGATTTTAGGTTTCATTCTTCTGTGGGCTGTGAAGATACTTGATATGATTTCAACATTTTTTACTAAGTAAATGAGGTGAGGGATATATTAACCAGTACGATGTAAACCTTCCAAATTTTATATGAAATCAGCACATTGCACCCCATAAATGCATTTATGTATACATGATCTACCTCTTTATGATTTAATAAAACATTTAAAAAATAAATAAAATGATCAAATGACATTTATCAGCATATGAAATACATTTTAGCTCTCTAGTAATTAAAGAAGCAGCACATTATAAAAAAATTTAACTATGATAAATTTTAATAAATAATACCCACTATTGATAAAAAAAAATAAAATTTATTGATACTTGATTTATGGCCTAGAATATTGTCTATCTTGGAAAAAATTTATATGTGCTGATGAAAAAATTTGTAGTTTGCAATTGTTGGGTAGTGTGTTAGGTCCACTTATTCTAGAGTCCAGTGTAAGTCCAGTATTTCTTAGTTAACTTTACACCTTTCTGATCTGCCTAATGCTGTCAATAAAGTGTTTATATCCCTCATTATTATTGTATTGTTTATATCTAGCAATATGTGTTTTATGAATCCAGGTGCTTTTCCCATAGAGGTGGGAATATATTTAGGAGTATTATTATATCTTCTTCTTGAATTGATCCCCTTATCATTATATAATTGTCTTGTTTTTTTTTTATTATCACTGATTTAGAGTTTATTTTCTCTGAATATCACTGCTCCTGCTTAATTTTGACTTCCACTTGAATGGATTATGTTTCCACCCCAATATCTTGCACGTATGAAAATCTTTACCAGTTAACTTAATCTTGGAGCCGATTTTCTAAATCCATCCTAGCATTCTATGTCTTTTATGTGGGCCTTAACCCATTCACATTCAAAGTTATTATTGATGTCTTAGGTTTTGTTTTTCTGATATCATGTTAATTGTTATCTAATTACTTTGTATTCTCAGTTGTAAAACAGCTGAGAACCTGAACAGTCTTATATTTTCTTGTATTTTTGTGATAGTGGGTATTGACCTTTTCTTTCCATGTTTAGAACTCCCTTGAGTATTTCTTGGAGGTCCAGTGGAGTGGTGATGATTTCCCTTAGCGTTTGGCTTGTCTGGGAAAGAGTTTATTTCACCTTCATTTATGAAGTTTGGTTTTTCAGTATATAAAATTCATGGTTAATATTACATTCCTTTGAGAATACTGAAAATAGGACTGCAATCTCTCCTGCCGTGTGAGTTTTCTACTGAGAAGTCTGCCGTTAGTCTGATGGGCTTTTCTTTATGGGTAATTAGAATTTTTTGCCTTATTGATTTTAATTTTTTTTGTCTTCACTGTGACAGTAGGAGCCTGGTGAATATATGCCTTGACAAAGGCTTTCTTGCAATGTATTCTCTTGGTGTTCACTGAACCTCTTCTATCTGGATATGTAAATTCTTTGCAAGAACAAGGAACTTTCCATAAATCATTCCCTCAAATAAGATTTTCACACTTTTTGCTTTTTCTTCTTTTCCCTCAGGAATACTTAGGATTCAGAGGTTTAGACATTTTTCATAATCCCATATTTTGCAAAGAATGTATTCATTATAAAAAATTCTTTTTTGGTTTGCTTTTGTCTTACTGAGGCTAATTCAAAAGACCTGTCTCAAGTGCTTAATTTTTTAATTCACTTTTGTCTACTCTATTATTTAATCTTTCAATTGATGTAATTCCTTCAATGTGCCTTACATTTCGAGAAATTTTATTTTTAAAAGATATTTATTTCATTACTGTCCTGAATTTTTGTTTTTTAGTTACTTTGTGTTGATTTCCAAATTATTCATATTTTGAAGTCCTTATCAATCACTTCAGAGTTTTCCTTTTGATTGGGGTACATTGCTAGAGAGCTAATATGATCCTTTGGGGTTGTCAAAACAGTCTAATTTCATACCACAAAGTTCTTTCCCTGGTTCCTTTTTTAATCTGGAGAAGCTGTCTTTTCTTACGACTTTTTTTCAGGTTGTGTGTTTTTTGGGGTGGGTGTGTGTTATTTTTTCAGGTTGTGTGTTTTTTGGGGGGTGTATGTTATTTATTTTATTTTTCCCCCTTGATGTTGATATTCTAGTGTATCTTGTATATTGTTGTTTGACTTTGATCTGGGGTGCTTTCAGGGGGCAAGTCTTCTTGGTTATGGATAGCCTGTATGTAGTAGCTTTCTCAGATGCTAAGTGTAGTGGGAATGAACTATGTGTATGAGTAGGCTTGCTACCATCTGTGGGTGTAGTGTTTTGAGGTCTCAGAAAGCTCATCTCATTCCCTGGAATTATGCCCTTCTGACAGCAGATACTACACTGGTCGTGCATTCAATCTCCAGGGCCAGTAGATGCAGTTTTAGGCAAGGGCAGGCTACAGAAGGAATTTGAACTTTTTTAATCATCAGCTCCTCTCTGTTGTACCAGGTAATGACTGGTTTGTGACAGGAAACTGATCTATTTTCTTATCATACACTTTGTCCCTAAGGCTGATCATTCTTGGTTCAGCCAAATACAATTATCCATCTCTAGGCCACAGTGCTGCTGAGAGTCACAGGAATGCCTGTGGTGTTTTTGGCAGCTTAGCTTGGTCAGACCTCAGACACTTGGGTCAGTGTTAAGGTGCCAGTGGTAGTGGACTAGGCTAAGTAACCTCTGCTCCTTAGGGCCCTGGATGGCATGCTTGAATTCTGGGGAATCCAGGATGAGATTTTGTTGGCAAACTTGTCCTCAGAGCAGCCTGGGTTGAGCCACTAACTATGGTAGGTACCAGGGCATTGATTCCTTGGTCTACATCAGAAAACTCGTGCAGAGGAAGAGTCGGTGTAATATGGGTCTTCCCCCAGGAAGGGCAGGCCCCTCTCAGCAGGATTATCAAAGACAGGCAGTTGTGGAGCTCATAGAATGTAACATAGGACACACAGGATGTAGACCTTCAGGCCCTGGGCTCTCAGACTGGTGATGCTGGACTGGAGTGGAAGGCTCAGATGAATTGCCAACAGGGAGGCCATTGCCCTTTCAGTGAAGGCAGACAGCTGAGGAGCATGTTATCTGCTAGCACCCAGGTCCCTCAGCAGAGGCAGCTGTCTATGTCTTTGGTGCTCTCAAGGCACCCAGCTTCCCTGCTGCACGGGCTTGCTGGTGATGGTAGTAGCAGGGTTGTGGCAGCAGTGGCAGCTCAAACCTCTAGGGCTTGAGACACCAGAATTGCTGCAGGCTGCAGCTGGCATACGCAGGTGTTCAAGAGGTAGTTTTGCCAGACTTGCCACCAGGGAGGGAAGTTTCCTCTTGTTAGAGGTAGGCAGCAATGGAGCACTGACTGCTCATTCCACTTTCCCTCAGTGGCAACAATGGCAGTGGTTTTAGTCCTTGGGGCACAAAAATGTGCCCAGCATCCCCACTCCCTCAGTGGTCCTGCAGTTGGGGTGGTGGTAATGGTGAAGATAGTGGCTCCAAAACAGGACAGAGACCACTGGTGGCTGAGCTTTCTAAATGGTTCAGGGTTCAAAAACCTATGGGATTATAGCTTTCATGTGAGTACATTGGGTAAATGTCTTGGCACGGTAACTGGGAAAATGCCTGGAAGGCTATGTTAAGTATTGTGATGAAAATGTGTCAAATGGTCTGTGAAGCTAGTATATGATGCCCCATGATCATATCAATGTATGCAGCTATGATTTAACTAAAAAAAAAAAAAAAAGAAAGAAAGAAAAAAGCCTATGGGACTTCATGCAAATTTGACCAATGCTGCTGAGCATTGGTAACTAGATAATTTCTTCATAACTTCTTGCATCAGTCTGGGATCCACACAGGTCTAGGAACTCTCTTATAGGGAGGATTTTAAATGTCCCTGCCTGGAAGAAGGGGTCTCTTATATTTTTTTCAGAGGTCTCATATTTTTTAGGGGTCTCAGGGGTCTCTTATATTTTTTTCACATCAGATGGCTTCTTCTATCTTCCCACCAATTCTGGAAAAGTGCCATGTCTGGCTTGACTCTCCTCTGCTTTCCCAAATCCTGTCATTTCTCTGTTGAATTCCAGTATTCTCCCTTAGCCTATCTATTTACTATGTGAATATCTACTCTCTCCCTTTGATCCCTGCCCATGAAGCGGCATACACTAGTTGCACTAGTCAACCAGCTTGAATCAGAACCCAGAAAATTTAATGCCAATAAATTACTATTCATAGCTTAAAAGAAAACGTTGCATTCCTTAACTACACAAAATTGACTATAAGGAAAAGTAAAATAGAGTGGTTTGTATCAATTCAAAATTAAATACATAATTAAATACTTTTTTTCACAGAGATAAATATATAGTTTTCTACAGATGATCTTTAGGTTGAATTCTTTTAACATTTAGAAAAGTTCCATGAAAATATTTTAAGAAAATAGTTGAGGAAGGAGTATTTTTGAACCAATTTTAGGAAGATAGCATTACTCTGATACCAAAAACCAAGGAACATTAAAAGAAAAAATAATTCAGATATATTTTAGAAAAACATTATATTATTAGACAATATTGATTGGCTATTACAGGAAAGAATTGAATTGGAAAGATGAAATAACATAGATGTAGACAAAAACAATTCAATAGAAGTTAAGAATGACCCTGCACAGATGGTGAGGATAGTATTCTCGCTATAGAAAGATTACATAGCTCTGATGAGAAGCCTAGAGAGATTTAGGAAAAGAAATAACTGATAAAAATAAATGTCAAGGTAGAAAAGGGAAAGATAAAGAGAAGTCTGGGCAACAAGTACTCTCACAAAGTCTAAAGTCAAAAGATGTTATCTGACAGAAGAAGAGAGTAGAATGATGGTTACTACTAGGCTAAGGCTTCTGGAGGTTTGGAGGTGGGTGAGCAGTTATATAGAAAGCAATGAGGGGATTGGATGAGGGGAGATGCTGGTTTGAGAATACAAGGAAAAATAAATAAATAAATAAATAAATAGAAAACCAAAGTTTCCATTAGGAAGGAAGAATAATTTCAAGTAATCTATTGCACAGCATAATCTCCACAGTTAACAATTTTTATTGAATATTTCAAAACTGATAAAGATTTGAATTCTCACCACAAAGAATTGATAAATATATGAGGTGAAGGTATGTTAATTGGTATGACAATCATTCTACAATGTATACATGTAACATAACATCACATTCTACCCCATGATATATGCAATTATTACTTAATTTTAAAATAACGTTTATTTATTTATTGTTGTTGGCTTAAATTGTCTTAATGACAAAAAGAAAGAAAGAAAGAAAAAGAATAGGTTACTTACCTTATAAAATACTATATGGCAGGTATAGTATTTTCCCATTTAAAAAAATTTACCTGGGACCCAGAGAGTACTGAAAGAAACAAAACTTACCTGCTAATCAACTAATGTCACTGGGAAAAATAATGAAAAAAGATTTCATGATGGGTGGATGATAGATATCCTGTTAGTTTATCATCCCCAGCTCATCCGTACTTTCCATGTTACCAGGTGTTGATTAAGGATTAGAGTCTAAACCCACTGAAACCATGGTCAAGAGGCCTCTACTTGGTGATCCTGTCCACACCAACAGCAGTAAATGTGAATGGCATTCCTGCAAGATACATCATTCACATATGAAACCAGCCAGGAATGGGGAGTGGGCGGTCCAATGATACCAGAGCATCCCACCATCTTACCCAGAAAAAAACAGACTACAGCTCTGTCCCAGTAACATACCAGGAGCTGACTGGTCTACACCCAGCAGAAGCTTGAGGATGAGCAGTAGCAGAGTGGAACTGATTATTGATTCTCTGCTTTGGACTTTTTCACCTTTCTTCTTTAATCTTAGGTGTAACCCATGATGAAGGTTGTGGAAAATGTATCCAAAAATTTACCCTAACTAGAAAAACTATAAAAATTGTCTTATTGGTTTACTCTTATTATGAATGTATAGGAAAGCCTGAAGGTACTTGCTTATATAATAACACCTAATATCAGATATGTGTGCCTCCCATTGGATAAGCTATTTGCTACAATCATTCTGAATTCCCAGAGCAAAGTGAATTTGCTATGTGGTATACTAATATCCCTAGAATGACAATAACCTGAGTGATAACAGAAGGAATAACCAAACAAGTAAAAAAAAATAAAATAAAATAACAATTTTGCAATATATACAGATAAGGGGGGTGGATCAAGATAGTGGCTGAGTAACAGCTTCTCCGCAACTGGGCATGGTGAGATTGGGAAGAGAAGAGTCCAGGCACCTCTGGCTTGTGGGCTGTACCCAGAAACATCCCTTTGGGGATGTAGGGAGACAGCAGGAGACTTCTGGGCCCCAGGAGGAGAACAAAAACAATGTAGAAGTGGCAAGTGGTTGCTTTCAGTCTGAGGCCATGGTCGCTGCCTCAGTTGTACCTACAGCAACAGCAAGA
The DNA here is from genome assembly GCA_963574355.1 of Loris lydekkerianus. Taxonomy (NCBI): domain Eukaryota; kingdom Metazoa; phylum Chordata; class Mammalia; order Primates; family Lorisidae; genus Loris; species Loris lydekkerianus. The sequence goes on from CAUYPK010117539.1 coordinate 10,973, forward strand.
TTGCAGACAGGGAAGACATTCCCAGCTGGTGTTTTGTTTTTTGACCTGGGCACTTGGTTAAATTACCTTGGGAGACCATGATCAACTGTAAGTGACTTTGAGTGGTGTCCCAAGTTCAGTAGTGAGCTGCTGGGCTAGAACAGAGCTTTCATAGTTTGGCTGTGGGCCACACGCAGCCATTGTGGGAAAGCTTCCCTACAGGCTCCGCCATCAGGGTCACAGAATGAGGTCCCTGCTGGCAGATCTTGGGCGAGTGATTTAGTGACTTTGAATAGCACCCAGAGGTTGGGACTGAGACTTTGGGGAAGAGTGGAGCTTTCAGTGTTCAGCAGTAGGAGAACTGACTTGTAGCCTTGGTCCTCAGAGACTTAGAGTGATGCCTACATCTGAAAAACAGAAAGACAGCACATCAACAAACTTACAAACCATCTTATGGGATTGGAAAAAGAAGAACAATCTAAGCCTAAACCCAACAGAAGAAAATAAATAGCCAAAAGTAAATCAGAGATTAATGAAATTGAAAACAAAAAAAAAATCATTCAGATAATTAACAAGACAAGTAAATAAAATAGATAAACCTTTGGCCAGACTAACCAGAAATAGAAAACTAAAATCTCTAGTCACCTCAATCAGAAATTATAAAGGGGAAATAACAACAGATGCCACAAAGATACAAGAAATTGTCTGTGAATACTAAGTTAAACTCTATGCCCAGAAATTTGACAATATGAAGGAAATGGGTCAATATCTGGAATTGCACTCTCTCCCTAGACTTAATCATGAAGAAATAGATCTCTTAAACACACTGAATTCAAGAACTGAGATTGAAGAAACAATAAAAAATCTCCCAACAAAAAAAAAAAAGCCCTGGTCCAGATGACTTCACACTAGAATTCTATCAAACCTTCAAAGAAGAGTTTATACTTCCCCAACATGTTCTATGAAGCAAACATCACCCTGATACCAAAATCAGGAAAAGACCCAACTAAAAATGAGAATTTCAGACCAATTGTACTAATGAATATAGATGCAAAATTTGTCAATGAAATCCTAGGCAATAGACTACAGCTTCTCATCACAAAATTCATACGTCATGATCAAGTAGGTTTCATCCCAGGTATGAAAGGCTGGTTTAACATACACAAGTCCATAAACACAATTCACCATATCAACAGACACAAAAACAAAGACCATTTGATCCTCTCAGTAGATGCAGAAAAAGCATTAGATAAAATCCAGCATCTTCTAATTAGAACACTGAAGAATATAGGCATAGGTGGCACATTTCTGAAACCAATTGAAGCTATCTATGACAAACCCACAGCTACTATTTTACTGAATGGAGTAAAACTGAAAGCTTTACCACTTAGAGCTGAAACCAGACAGGGTTGTCCTGTATCACCACTACTATTTAACATAGTGCTGGAAGTTCTAGGTGAGAAGGATATAAAGAGAAGGATATAAAGAGCATCCAAATGGGAGCAGAAAAGGTCAAACTTTCCCTCTTTGCTAATGATATAATTTTATACTTAGAGAACCCCAAGACTCAACTACAAGACTACTGGAAGTCATCAAAAAATACAGCAATAGACTGCCTCAGGTTAGAAAATCAATGTCCACAACTCAGTAACCTTTGTATATGCCAATAACAGCCAAGATGAGAACTTAATTCAGAACAAAATCCCCTTCACAGTAGCTTCAAAGAAAATAAAATACCTAGGAATATACCTAACAAAAGAGGTGAAGGAGCTCTATAAAGAAAATTATGAAACCCTAAGAAAAGAAATAGTGGAAGATATTAACAAATGGAAGAACACAACATGCTCATGGCTGGGAAGAATCAACATTGTGAAAATGTCTGTATTTCCCAAAGCAGTCTAGAGATTCAGTGTCATTCCTATTAAAATACCTACATCATACTTTCAAGACTTGGAAAAAATAATTCTTTGTTTGGTATGGAACCAGAAAAAAAAAAACAAAGCAAAACAAAAAACATATAGCTAAAGCAGTTCTTAGTAATAAAAACAATGCCAGGGAATCAGACTACTCGACTTTAGGCTTTACTACAAGGTCACAGGGGTCAAAACAGCATGGTATTGGCACAAAAATAGAGACATAGACACCTGGAATCAAATAGAAAAGGAGGAAATGAATCTAACATCTTACAACCACCTCATCTTTGATAAACCAAACAAGAACATAGACTGGGGGAAAGAATCCTTATTCCATAAATGGTTCTAGGAGAATGGGATATCCACACATAAAAGAATGAAACTGGATCCACACCTTTCTCCATTCACAAAAATCGATTCAAGATGGATAAAATACCTAAATTTAAGGCATAAAATGATGAAACTCCTTAAAGAAAGCATGGGAAAAACACTTGAATATATTGCCCTGGGAAATGACTTTATGAGGAAGACTTCCATGGCAATTACAACATTAACAACCATAAACAAATGGGACTTGATTAAACTAAAAAGCTTCTATACAGCTAAAGAGACAACAACCAAAGCAAATAGACAACCTACTAAATGGGAAAGGATATTTGTATGTTTTGAATCAGACCAAAGCTTGATAACTAGGATCTACAGAGAACTCAAATTAATCAACATGAAAAAAGCCAACAATCCCTTACATCAGTGGGTCAGAGTGATGAATAGAACCTTTTCTAAAGAAGAAAGATAAATGTCTTTCTATATATTAAAAAAATGATAATTGTCCCTTATTACTAGAGAAATGCAAATCAAACCACCCTGAAATATCATCTAACCCCAGTGAGAATGAACCACATCACAAAATCTCAAAATTGCTGATGCTGGCATGGGTGTGGCGAGAAAGAAACACTCTTACACTGCTGGTGGGACTGCAAAGTAGTACAACCTTTTTAGAAGGAAGTATGGAAAGCTCACAAAGAACTCAAACTAGGTTTCCCATTTGATCCTGCAATTCCATTGCTGGGCATCTACCCAGAATTAAAAGAATTATTTTACCATGCGGATACTTGCACTAGATTGTTTAACACAGCTCAATTTACAATCGCCAAAATGTGGAAACAGCCTAAATGTCCACCAACCCAGGAATGAATTAACAACTGTGGTTTATGTATATCATGGAATACTATTCAGCCATTAAAAAAAATGAAGACTTTACATCTTTTGTATTAATCTGGATGGAAGTGGAGCACATTATTCTTAGTAAAGGATCACAAGAATGGAGAAGCAAGAATCCTATGCACTCCATGCTGATATGAGGACAATTAATGAACTAGTATCTGGTGGGGGTGGGAGGGAAGGAGTAAAAAGAGGGAAGGAGGGGGATGGATGGGGAGTCACAGTGTGTGACATACCTTTTGGGAGTGGGACACAATTATAAGAGGAACTTTACCTAACAAATGCAATCTATGTAAACTGGTTCTTTGTATCAATGAATCCTCGACAATATATATACATAATGTGTTTTTTTTATATTTTCAATAAAAAATAGAAGTTTTCCATGTAGAAATACTACATATATCTGAAGAATTATTTCTACATATTTCATATGTTGTGTTGTCATGTTAATTTTAATTCTGTAATTGTTAATTATATACAATAGATATTTGTATATTGAACTTCAATCCAAAAAGAAACTGCATAGTACCTTACATTTTAAAGAGAAGAACTGGGATTAAGATTCTACTTAATAATATATTGAATAGAAGAATGTTCCAAATAAGAAGTAATGCATAAAATTAAGTCAAGTGATTAAGGTAACATCTATAAGAATAAAAACAACTGTTAAACTGGACATGGACGTTCATGCCTGTAATCTTAGCAATCTGAAAGGTGGCACTAGGACAACTGCTTTAAGCCAGGAGTTTCAGATCAATTTGGGCAACAGAGTGTGACCCCCATCTCTACAAAAAACAGAACAATTAGCAGAGTGTGGTGATGCACCCCTGCAGTTCCAACTACTTGGGAGGCTGAGGCAAGAGAATTGCTTGAGCCCAGGAGTTTGAGACTGCAGTCAGTGGTAATTTGATTCCAGTGAACTCTAGCCCAGGCGATAAAGCCAGACTGTTACAAACAAACAAACAACAACCAAGAACAAAAAAAAACCCTGCTTAGTATTTTTTTCCCACAGAAAGTTTTGTGCATTGGATGAGAAGGAACTTTTAACTTTGAAATTACTTTTCAGCCATTTTAGTATAGATGCTTGTAAAAAAAAATAAAAAAGTGCATGTATTATTTTTAAAAAATAATTAGACAGAATGCTAGTAAAACTGAAAAAAAAAAAATGCTAGATGATACTGAAACTAGAAGCTATGCAATCAGCTAACCAATCAATCACTAAAGTAGCAGCTGTCTATTATTTTCAGGGTTTTGTGTTAAAAGTGAAAGAGTACATAAAGCATTAAATATTGAAGAATTATTTATTGATGACACTTGCAACCTAGCCCAGCATGTCATATGTGTTGACGCATGCACATATCTGCACAAGCTATGTGAAAGTTGAATGTACTTTCTGACCTCTAAGAGTATAAAGCCTTGATTGCAATCAGATGAGTTGTAACAGCTAATGACGTTGATCTTCTCAGTGCAGAAGAAAGAACCCCAAAAATTGTCTGTGGAGTAGCTGCATAGGTTTAAATTCTGATATGAATTTACATTTAAAATATTTGAATGCAAACATTTAAATTATTAGTCCAAGTGATAATTTTTATTATTTCTTTTTTTGTGAATATTAAATCATAGCTGTGTACATTAATGTGATCATGGGGCACCATACACTGGTTTTATAAACAGTTTGACACATTATCATCACACTGGTTAACATAGCCTTCCTGGCATTTTCTTAGTTATTGTGTTAAGACAATTATATTCTACATTTACTAAGTTTCACATGTACCCTTGTAAGATGCACCACAGGTGTAATCCCACCAATCACCCTCCCTCCGCCCATCCTCCCCCCTCCCTCTCCTCCCTCACCCCCATCCCTGTAATCTTAGGTTATAACTGGGTTATAGCTTTAATATGAAAGCCAAAAAATAATTTAATATTATGGCTTAGTAAATTGGATAAATTTTATCTATTTATCTATGACTTATATTTATATTTTTTTTTGTTTTTGTTTTTTATGTTTTTTCCAGTTTTTAACGTATTATAGCTGTTATGGGGTTTTGGGTTTATGGGTTGGGGTTTGTTTGGGGGGAGGGTGGGT
>CAUYPK010117540.1:0-20356 GCA_963574355.1 Loris lydekkerianus
ACATGTTGAAGAAATTTGCCACAACTAAACCAGCTCTCCAGGACATTCTTAGACCTATCCTCCATAAAGACTAGCATAATTCTCCACCACAAAAGTAAACCCACCCAGAAAATTTTTGATCAAATTCCAACTTCCACAGTCGCAAAAGGATTAAAAATGTCCACCGGGCTCTTGAAAGGCTTATTAATATTCTCAATTAATGTGAATGATTTAAATTATCCTCTAAAGAGGCACAGATTGGCTGACTGGATACAAAAATTCAAGCCAGATATCTGCTGCATCCAAGAATTGCATCTTACATTAAAAGACAAATATAGACTCAAGGTGAAGGGATGGTCATCTATATTCCAGGCAAATGAAAAGCAGAAAAAAGCATGCGTTGCAATCCTGTTTTTTTTTTTTTTTTTTTAAATAAGTATATCACATGCAAGTTTTTCTTTTAGTGTAGTTTTCTTTTCAACAGTCAATACTTGGGATATATTTATTCATTATTTCTCTAAAATTCAGATATTACTGAAAATCTTGTATTTTTTTCTGACAACCCCATATGGTTGTCCTGTGAGTGGGTTCACAATGGAGTTTTATATTGTCAGATACTGGCAGAAATGTATGACCTTCAAAAGTCCCAACACTGTTTTTATTTTAATCTCTTATGTTAGGGTTCTTATATAATGCAGATGATTTAAGTTAACATCTCATAGTCACATTTGTCCTGTGCTGTGTTATGTTTGTTGCAGACTTTTTTTTTTTGTTCTTTACCACAAATGGCCTTGCTGGCTTCCTGGGCATTTTTTCTGATTGGTCAACAAGGTACTATGCTGAATATACAGTGTCAGCTCCACATCCTGGAGGCATGCATCCAGAGGCCATGTCTCCTGACCTGGAGATGCTGGGTGTTGGAGATTAAGCTGCCAGAACTCAGACTATAATCTTTCTTTCTTAATTTTTAAAACATTTTTTGAGACAATGTCTCATTTTGTCACTAAAGTGCAGGGGTAGGACCATAGCTCTCTGTAACCTCGAACTCCTGGGCTTAAAGGATACTCCTGCCTCAGCCTCCCCAAATGCCAGGATTATGGGCCTGGGCCACCTCACCCAGCCTCACTCGGCCCATACTCTGTGAAGAGATTTTGCCTAGGTTTCATTTTATTTTTGTCTCCATTTCTGACAGACAAGTGAGTATTTTCTTTTCAAATGTGTTTTACACTAAGTGTATCTAAGTATTTAGTAGAAGGAAAGCTCAGCACCGTCGGCCCACCAGATGCTCTGTTACTGGTTTTTAGGCCTCAGTTTTCTCTTATTGTTGGATTTTATAATGATACTTCTCTTAGGAAGTTGTCAAAATCAATAGTTTAATTAATGCAGGAAAAGTGTATACTTTCCAGGCACAGGACTCACCTGGCAGAGAATCCCATGTCTCTTACATGTTCACGTTTTTCTTCCATCGTAGTGTCGTTTTCTCTTTTGTTGCCTTTATTGATTTTTTTTTTTTTTTTTTTTTTTAGTTTGGCTCTGACATCATTAATTTTCTTACAGTATTACCCCCATTTGTTTGACCATTTTTTTTTTTTTTTTTTTTTTAAAAAAACTCTCCCTGCTCTCCAGCCAGAGTTTTTTTTAAAAAAATTTTTTTAGGTGAGAAAAGGCACCTAAAACACCACCTGTTGCCCAGCCTGGAGTGCAGTGGAGCGACTGTAGTTCATGGCCACCTGGAACTGCTGAACTTTATGAGCTCCACCTCTGCTGCCCTTGTAGCTCAGACTACAGGCATGTGCCACCACGCCCATGTAATTCTTACAAATTGTTTGTAGAGATGAGGTCTTGCTGTGTTGCCTTGGCTGGTCTCCCACTCCTGCTCTCAAGGGTGCCTCCCATGTCAGCCTCCAAAAGTGCTAGTATTACAGATGTGCACCACTGTGCCCAGCCTGCTTTTTGTATTTTACACCTCATTTTTATTTCAAAGAGCAAATATATTCTTGAATTTAAAAAAAGTACAAACAGAAACACCATATGAAACTCTAGGAAATTTGCTTCTTCAGTAAATATTTCCCAAAACACATTTTCTTTTTATTGTTTATTTTTTGGCCGGGGCTGGGTTTGAGCACACCACCTCCTGTATATGGGTCGGCCCTACTCCTTTGAGCCATAGGCACCGCCCATTGAAACACATTTTCTTTATTAGTGACCTTCCTTCCCTCCTCCCCTGCCTCCTTCCCTCCTTTTCTTCCTTCCATTCTCTCTTCCTTTCACTTCCTTTCCTTCCCTTTCTTTCCTTCTTTTCTTCTTTCTTACAATAAAAACTTGCACCCAGTTGTGTGTGGATTTCATTTCTGTTTACCCATTCTTGATTTTAAAATAGTGCATCCATGCCTATAAAAGCCACAAAGGAAAAGGACTCTATTCTTCCAGGATTCAGGATCTTGCGCTCCAGGGTCTTGTTAGAATGACTGTCTTAGATATTTATAGCACGGCACGCCCATCTGATGACCCAGCAATAGCTGGAGAGAGTGTGGGTGCTCCCAGAAGAGCAAGTTTGTCACTTTTCAAATTTTCTTCCTAGTGGTAGCTGTTTCTATCTGTTTATCTGCTTTGCTTTTCCTACAAATAAGGAGATATTGGATATTCTGAGTCAGCTATTAGAATTTATTAGGGATTTTGAAGTGTAGACCACACAATTAGGTATTGGAGGAAAAAATTCCATTGTTTTCTATTTATTGTAATCTTTAGTTTTCTTAATGTGTTAACAAGACAAGTTGAAATGACATGAAATATGAACATGAATTACCTTTTTTATAGTGTCTATAGCCTGGCTAATCTTATTTCCTTGAGTTTTTATCTATCAGACTCATAAAACTAAAAATATCAACAAAATGGGGAAGAAAGATTGATTGTATTAATCTCGATGCCAGGACTTCCTGCTGTCTTAGATCAATTCCCATCTGGGAATCTGCAATCTTTAATTTCTCAAGTAATAGGTTAGATAGAGAAATACTATGTCCTTTTTTCTGACACCTCTTTATACATTTCCTGATTTTCTGTCACTTTTTCTAGACGTATATTAAATCATTAAAAAAGATTAGTTCTATTACTTCAAAATTTTAAAATTACATTCAATAATTCAATGCCTGAATTACACCAATTTTGTTTCACTATTTTGATTCATGTCAAATAATATTATTAATTGTAGAGCTATGGAACTAGAAATGGAGAAAGGTCTCACTTCTATAGTTCATTTACATCATCTTCAATGAAGTTTACTTTCTACAAAGTAGAAAGTCTACAAAGTAGAAAGTCCACAAAGTAGAAGTCTACAAAGTAGAAGTCTACAAAGACAAACATACAAATCTATAGATTTGGACAATACATATGCCTAGATATGCAAATGAATATAATACATATATATATATGCATTCCGTAGACTATCACAAAAATGAAGAATTTTCATCCATATCATTTTTCTACTGCTATTTTATCAACTTCCTATAAACTTCATTGTATGTACTTCAGGTATAACTTCATTTTTGCAAAAAATTAGAACATTATATAATGTGTCTGACAGGGCACAAAAGGATTTTGTTTGAGCATTAAAGGAAATAACGTGGGGAAGTTAAGGCAGAGTCAAACTGTGCAGCCTTTAAAATGGTGAATAGGAATTTGACAGACTTCTCTTCTCACTGAGATGCCTCTAGTTCCTCTCACACTGAGCTATTTTCCAGCTTGCTTGGTCATAAGAAACACATAATATGCTTCTTAGGTGGATTCCCCGAGTCTGCTCTAAAACACGGGGAGTCTGGGGCAAAAATCTGTAATCTAAATCTTTAATCTGAACTTTAAGTTGTTCTTTGGAGACGATGTTTGAGAGAGCCGAGTGTCCCTCCTGCTAGTTGGACAACTTCCCTCTTTTATTAGATGACACTTCATGTATTGGGCAGTTCTTGTGAAAACGTGGGAGGCAGAGAGGAATACAATGGTGTCCTTGCCTTCAAATCCAGCCCTGGCCAAAAACTGCAAAAAAGAATTAAAAAAAGATACCTCTTTGAACCGTTTGGCCATAGTTTTGAGGGTGGATCTAATTACGATTCGGTTTTCTGGTTTTTTGAAGAAATACATTTTAAAGTACTGATGACTGTGTACTTGGTTAAGAAAAGATTTAAGATATCTCTTTTCTTGGCTTTGGGTATCTTCTATGTTTAATATGGATTTTTATTGTTCTGAACATAAGATTATTTATATTAAACAAATAATTGTAATATTTATTCTTCTATCTTAGTTCTGCAATAGAGATACATAATTCTATGCATTATTAAAAAGAGGCTTAATTTCACCCAGAAATTAAAAAAAAATTCCGTTGCTTATCTATTTAATTAAGCTTCTTGATGCTGAAAACCTCAGTTTTGAAGGTATTTAAGAAAGCAAAGGATATTTGAATTCTAAATTCAAAATCATAATATCATGGCCGTGTCCCTTGATGACACAGCAAGCATATAATCCTCCAATTTTAGTATTTTATTGCGAGCCCAACTCTGGAAATGTATCACGGCCTTGGCTTTTCCTAGAGAGTATTCCGTGGGGATATTTTCACCAAACTAAAGCAGCTCCCAAATGGAATACAAATCACCAGTAAGATTGTGTTCACACACGCAAAGTACAATGAAAAATTGAGATATGAATATTCAGGGCCCCAAATAGTACTGCTTGAAATATTCAGGTATTCAAAGCAATAAATGCAGATTCTAATAATCAGAGGGAACTGACTAACACTCTAATCTAACTGCTATTTCTTTTTTAAATCATAAAGCGAAAATCTATCTTAGCCCTAATTTATGGCTACTTCATGCAGAAAGAATTTTTAACCTGTATGGTCTAAATAAGTTTTTCACATTTCCCCTTAATTTTGCTTAAGGTCCTGGCCCCATTTTAACATCTGACTTCAACAGCTTCTCTTGGGCATCCGCAGACTGAACTGATAACACAGTTTTTCTATCTTGAGAAATTGTGAAGCTTAGACTGGACAGAACTGAATATAGCGTGCCATGTGATCCAGACCCCTGGGTATTAAGCGTCCTCCCTTTGAAACTTGTTATGTTCCCAGCATTCATCCGCACTCTCCTGATTTGAGGACCTTCCGGTTTATTCTTCACTGTGGGTTTTTCTTTTCAATTTAGTTCAGCCTAATGTTCTTCTGATTTTTTTTCCCTTCTAAAGGACGAGAACTAATGCTCTAATTTAGAGGACTCAAGTACCATTTTTGCCCATTCTTCATCAGAGATTGCACTATTCAAGGTCTTTTGCTTTTTTTAGATGAATGCCCTAATTTGTTCTGTTATACAGTGAAGAAATGTTCCTTCTATATTAAAAAGGTCTCATCACCAGCCTCAGACACCTTGGAATAGGGAATACAAAGAAAGTACCATTGAAAGAATAAAAGGGTCTCTCACTTTAAGAGTGAAAGCCCATAAAATGGAAGGTCAAAATTAGCTTTTTTTGAATAGATAATCAGAGGGAACTTCCAAAGGGCACTTAAATCCTGTGCATTCGAAGCTCGCTGAACCTGAAATCCCAATTCACTGAATTTTTGCAAATAGCTATATGAAGGAGAATTTGGAAAACAAAAGTTTCTGATACACAAATGTAGTCATTGTTTAAGGTAGACTTTGTAAACAGATAACCAGAGAAGTTCAGAAGTTCACAAGTCGTATTTTAAATTACTGAAACCCATTTTCTTTGTACTAAACTTAATATTAGGGTGAAATATCTTTTGTTTAGCATTAGAACATAATGGGAAAATTACACTGTGTTTGACTAAAAAGAAATTCAATGTTTTACCTGCTAACTTGGGCTATGGTTGTTTTACAAAATGTGGATAGAAGCTAAGAAAATTTAGAACTTTCTCAACAATTTCCAATCGTAGAAGGAGACCACTAAGGGGCAATGAAGAATCAATTATGGAGTCCTATCAGGGGAGGGCACCAGGCAGAATAAACATTTATATTCGTTTTTGTTTATTTGTTTAATAGATGTTTGGAAGGTGTGAGCAATTAAAATCTGATTTGTAATATTCGCCAGTCTGTTCTTTTCCCTTTTTAATTGGAGCATGTTTTACATAAAGAAGCATGCACAGATTTTAAATGCACAATATGATGAGTTTAGGCAAATGCAGACCTCTATGCTAGCCACCTCTCATAATTTAGAACATTTTCATCATTCAAGAAAGTTTTTATGTTCCCTGCCCAGTGAATCCCCCTCCACAGCCCAAACAGGCAATCACCATTGTGATTTTATTGCTAGAGTTTAGTCTGAGATTCTAAAACTTGACGTAAGTGGAATCATATAGCAGTACTCCTGTGTGGCTGGCTTCATTCATGTGGCTGTGAATCTCAGCTTGTAAATGTTTATTCTTGAGTACTAGTTGTTTAAATATACTGTAATTAGGTTGTAGATGCACAATTTATAAAATAACTTTGGCTTTAATGAATAGAGCTGTGGTGCAGTTGTTACTGGTAGTACCTGTCTTGGCTGTGGATATCTTTTTTTTTTTTTTTTGTATTTTCTTTTTTAAATTTTTTTTATTAAGTCTTTTTACATAGATCATAAATACATTTATGCCCATTTCAGTGTGTGGATTATTTGTACAAATTGGAGTGCTTACATCATACTAATCAGCACAGCTTTCATCTCATTTACCCAATTATATTAATAGCATTAGGACATTTCTGTTCTACACATGATAGAACCAACTTGTATTTGCCATGTGCTTCATAGTTTTGGTGCCCCTACTATCCCCTACTATCCCTCCCACAGTGCTGTTGTTAAATGGATCAAATAAAGTAAATTGTCAGGGGTTGGAGGGTTAATGCTGCAAAGGAAGAGGATTCTTTCTAAGAGGAGATCTCTAAGGGCACTCCTTGCCTAGACCCTAAAGAGGGACAATGAACCCGGGAAAGGCCTCAGGGTATGAAGGCTGATGACGTGATTTGGCCCTGTCACTTGGACTGTAGAGGAAAGTTCCCTTATCTCTCTCTGTCTCTGGATTAGTGAGACCCCGAGGGCCCAGGTCAGGGTGCAGGACCAAGACCCACTTGGCCTTGAGCACAGCTGCAGGCCTCATGATGTCCTCATTGGGAACTGGAGGTAGGGACTCCCAGAGTAGGCAGCAGTGCATCTGGACAGAGTATCTCCTTTGTGCACCACCCCGTGAATCAGCACGGTAGCAGGTTATAGGTCGAGGAGTTAGGAGTCTGGAATTTTTCCCAAATCATTCTCAAACTCATTAAAAGCAACAGCTGTTGTGAATGCTAAGATAGCACAGTTGCTTTCTCCCAAGGTTCTTGCCACTTCTATATCCCAACCGATGCTCCCTGTCACTAAGAATTAGTCCAAAATAGCAGTTTCTGCTGTCACCTCTCCTACTGCCTTCTGGGGCTTCTGTCAGTAATAAAAAAATCAAAGACTCTTCAGACTATTGCAAGGATATCGTGGGAACAGTGTTCACTGTTTTACCTGTGATTCTCCAAACAGGAGATAGTAGGAAGATAGTTCCTTGTGAAGGGGGCAGGAGAGCTCCCATATTCAAATCATTTGGGACACATGGCTCTGAGGACACATGTCTGTTTTCTCTTCCTGGTCAAGTGGCCTGGGGTAGAGCCCTACAGACCATCATCATCTTCCAGAACTCTGTCACTTCTGCACTCATCTCCCCAAACAGCTTGGTTTCCCGGCATATAGCACGTGCCATCTTGGGATCTAATTGACAAAGAGGACCATGGCATTGCAAAGTTGTCTGGTTCCTTATCTAAGTTGTCTGTACTAGTAGATGAACATTTGAGGCCAAAGGAATCCTTCCTGATCCCGTCCCCAGGTATTTGTTCCTAGAAATGGCCTCTCTGGCACCACCCGGGTTCTTTTTCTCCCCATAAGTCTTCCACAGAAGAGAAAAGCCCTGAAGCTTAAGTAGTATCAGTCTCATGATAAATTGATGAGAAGGGCATTTCAGCAGACAATGGCTGAGGAAGATGAGCTCCCACAGGATAAAATATTGCCATCATCTCTGCCCTCAGGGAGCTTTCCATCAGTAGAGAAGCTACAAGCCCATAAGCAGAACTTACCTGGAATGCACAAGAATAGGCTGCCCTGGGGGCGGCAAGCACACCAGGGAAATGCAAACCAAGCAGGAAAGCATGTTTTAACAGAAAAACATACACAAAAGGGAGCTGGTCTCTATTTTGTTTCCTCACCCTTCCAGTTTGATGTGTTTGTTGGTTTTGTGGGGTCAGGATTTTTCACAGGGATCAAAAAAAGAGAAACATAGATCATATGTGCTAGAACTGACTTTAGTTTTTCAAAACAGGTTTCCCCCAATTGGGAGACTAGAGTCTGGTCAAAGCTAGAGGCTCTAGGGGCTGCAGGAAGTTCTGGAATCTTCCATATTAAACATCACTTTTGGGGACACTGAAACTTCTGGAGGGCTAAATTTGAGGACATGTTTCTGGTACCTTTTTGCCCTGGAACAGAGCAGGATTATCTGTCACAGCATGGAAACACACTCTTCCGGAGCATTGGGAGGACTTTTAACTGCAGCCATTGTTAAAAGTGGTCCTAATTAATGACGTGGAGTGGGGAAATACATAATTTATTTGTAAGCTTCTTGCTGAATATAATTCTTTTGTGTGAGTGTGTGTGTAGAGACAGAGTCTCACTTTATGGCCCTTGGTAGAGTGCCGTGGCATCACACAGCTCACAGCAACCTCCAGCTCCAGCACCTGAGCTTAAGCGATTCTCTTGCCTCAGCCTTCCAAGTAGCTGGGACTACAGGCGCCCGCCACAATGCCAGGCTATTTTTTTGTTGCATTTTGGCCGGGGCTGGGTTTGAACCCGCCACTCTCAGCATATGCGGCAGGTGCCCTACTCACTGAGCCACAGGTGCCGCCCTGCTGAATATAATTCTTGTGATTTTCATCTGTTCTGCCACCAATGCCTCTCATCTGGACGACCAGCTGGGCCGCCTACTTGAGCTCTTCCATTGCTATCCAGCCACAGAAAGAACTTGTTATAATGAGAATCAGATATTGTTTCTCCTTTGCTCAAAGTTCTGCAGGGGCCTTCCCTTTATTTAGAATAAAAATCAAAATGATCTGTTCCTGGCCCTGTCCCGTAATCCCACCTCAGGTTATCCACCCACTCCCTTCCTGGGAGGGAATGCCTCCAAAACCCGAAGTTCTTTCCCTTTGCACAGGCCTTTGCACAGACTGCTCATTCTGTATTGAAACATTTTATCATGGCTACCTCCCTTCCATCGTTCACATCTCATCAGAAGACTCTCAACGTCCAAAAGGCCCTTCCTCCCCTTCTTATCTAGATTAAGCCCCCCTTTATTGTCTGTCTTGGCCTGTTTGTTTTCTGCAGAGCACTTGGTATAATTTATAGTAATTATCTGGTTACATTCTGTCTCATACACATACACACACACAACAAGGTACACTTCATGACGTATATTACTTTTGTTTACTGTTGTTTCCCCAACTCCCAATTAATAGCAGATGCTCAGTACCTGACCCATAGCAGGTACCCCAAAATATCTGTCAAACAAATAAATGAATAAGGTTACTACAGACAATTAAAAGGCTTAAATACCAGTTAAATGGGGGTAATCTATCATGATATATGAAGTAAGAATATGCCGAAAGAAACAGAGGGATTAAATAGGCACTAAAGTATTAAAACTAGGCACATGGAATATCATCAGGCAAAAGATGGAGAACAAAATGCCCAACTTCACTTTAAAGTAAGAATAAATCTCAGAGTTTGGGGGTACTTTTTGTTGCTTTTTTTCCTATCAAAATAAAAGTGACTTACTAACAATAAGGGTACTGAGAAATATTCTTTATGTGGGTAGGAATATAAATTGCTATGAGTTTTCTAAAAATAACTTTAAAATCCAAATATTTTAAATGTTCATAACCTTTGACACAGCAATTCCACTTCTAGTCGATAGACTCAAGGAAACAACCATTGAGAGAAAACAAATTTAGCTTAAGGATATATGTTGCAGCACTGTTCACTTTAAAGAAAAATTACAACCTAAATGCATCACAGAAGGTGATTTACGTTATAGTACATTTGTTCATGAATGGTCATGAAGCCATTACAAGTAATGGCAAAAATGATGACTCCTAAAACCATTTAGGAATGAAGCATAGATGCTGTCAGGTGCTGTATGACCCAGTCTCCAACTCCAACTCCATGCAATGTATTCAGTAGGAAAATGCACCACTTAGGACTGAAGCATAGATGCTTAAGAGTAGTTGCAAAGACTATAGAGGTGATATGTTGGAAAGACATCAATAAATGAAAAAAATAGGTTTCACAAGGTCATACGTAGCCTGATCCCATTTATATATATATATATATAAAAAATACATAAATAGAAAATTAATGGAAAGACACATACAGAAAGCATCCAATGCCATCATGTCTGGAGGTTGGATAATAGGTGATACTTATTTCTTTCAGTGTTTGCACTTTTACAAATTTTCTACAATTAACATGCAATACTTTTCTATAAGAAATTTTTAAGAAAAAGACAAATTTTCATTCAATTCCATTCAACGAATATTTATATAGTGTCTACTATGTGTCAGGTGCTATATGAGGCACTATATGGGGATAAAATGGTGACCCAGTCCCCAACTCCAACTCCATGCAGATGCATTCAGTAGGAAAACACACCATTTAGGACTGGACCATAAATGCTTAAGAGTAGTCATTCGCAAAGACTATAGAGGTGATATGTTGTTAAACAGGTCTCACAAGGATGTTCTGAAAATTAATTAGAAGCAATACCATACTATAGTTTATCAACAGTTAGGCCAATAGCAATGTGAAGGACCACTCAGAGCTGTGTGTTTGCCGCTGAAAGCTTAGTTTCATAGAATTTCAACTTTCATTTTATTTCCTGCTTCTCCCCTTCAGAAAACTTCTGACCTGAAAGTTGATTTGAGCACAATGTCAACGCTAAGACTGATTGAGGGTATCTGAGATGTGGGGGCACAGATTCCTGGAGGCCAGGCCTTCTGAAGGGTCACTCGCTAACTATGTTGTCCTAAGGTAGCTAGAGAACAAAATTTAGACTAGTGGTTCTCAACTTTCCTAATGCCATGACCCTTTAATACAGTTCCTCATGTTGTGGTCACCCCCAACCATAAAATTATTTTCGTTGCTACTTCATAAGTGTAATTTTGCTACTGTTATGGATCATAATGTAAATATACAATATGCAGGATGGTCTTAGGCAACCCCTGTGAAAGTGTCATTCAACTCCCAAAGGGGTCGTGACCCACAGGTTGAGAACCGCTGATCTAGACCCACAAAACGTGCTGAGAGGATCCACCAAACTTTAAGGCTACAAAAGACCATTTAAGAGACAGATCTGCCATTAAGGTATCTAGGAGTGAATAAATTCACTGGCAGGACAGCTTACTATGGTTCATGCAGTATATTTTGGCCTTCTTTAGAGACTGAAGAAGAGAGAAGTGCTGGCGTGCTGCTGCCTGTCTCCCTTCTGGGACATAGAAGGACTGCCATAGTGGCTTAGTGGCTACAACACGAGCCAGTATCCCCAGGCCTGAGGCCAGGCTCCTGCCTCAGCAGATAATGAGCTTGGCAATCCCTATAGTCTTTTCTGGATATTAATCCTCATCACAGAATTTCTATAATGCATGATATCATTTAATACACCTGGCAGACTCACAACTAGTTCATTCTTTTGTTGTGTAATAGCCCAAAGTGAAGTCGAGGGTGGTTAACGCTCTGACAACTAGTTATTATCCCCCAATAACAGGCATTTTCAAAGGATTATTGCCGTCAGGAACCATTTTGTAATAACTGGCAACTGGAAGACACTGTAGCAAAGTAAGGCGGTCTCTGAGAGTTGCCATTTATTTTGTACAGATCTGCAACAATGCTTCAAGCATCTTGAAATGAAACAACCTGAGTAGTAATGGGGTTTCATGCACCAAGACACATCACCTCACTAGAAAAGTTAGAGGGATGCATGCCTTAGAGTCTTCAGAATCTTTCCATTTTTATAAGCCCTTTCATCTTTCCCCTCATCGTTGCCCTTTTATATTATTCTGGCTTCCTAAAAGCCTGCTCTCGGGTAAGTTACAGTAGTCTTGGGAGCTGTCCTATAAACTGATTTCACTGCGAAGACGCTCTACCCTGTGTGAGGCCCCAGAGGGAAGAGCGGTCATGGGATTAATTTTGATATGCATGTCTTGACTTAACTAGATCCCACATTAGGAAGATAATTTGTGTTGGGTATGACAACAAAGATGACTGATTATCCTCAGCATGCAGGAGTTTAGGGCTCAGTCTAGGACAAAGTCAGACTTTATTCAACACAATGCTCCCCCATTACCGACCCTGCACAGCCTCCTGGGGAAGGATTTCCTTTCAGGGAGCCGCTTTGTTAAACATTAATCCTCCCTTTTAAAAATGCCTATAAATGAGATATCTCCTTAGGATAGTTTCCAAAAAATGCACTCATAACATCCAAACTCAAACTCCAAAATCTGAAACTTCAAGAAGGTTGTTTTTTATGTCATTGCTATGATAAAAATCATTGAGCTCTTTGTACTTTACACAGATTGCTTAAATCCCCGCTGTTTGAACTTGGGCAACATGGTTCACTGATGACATTAAATTGACATCATCTTCCTTTATCTTGACAGTTCAGCCGACTAGAGGCGATTGCCGCTCTGTCTGTCAGGTTAGGATAATCAGTGTGAAAATTATTATACTGCCTTTAAGTTTATCTTTGATTAAAAATTAAATTTAACTTCCCTTTATCATTTTTCATACCCCAATATCATGCATGTGTTCTCCATGTTAAATCAAGATGGACTAAATATTTAATACCCTATTGTAATTAGCTACAACTGTTACCTAATTTCTCTCTGTAAATGAATGTGAAAGGGCCCAGGAGGCCTCACGTTAACCTTCATACATTCTCGTTATAGGAGAGAAATTACAGGTTCTAATTAGCTGCTTCAAATTGCAAAGAAATAGAATTTTCATAACCAGCTTATTAAAATCCTAGGGCCCCTTTGGGATAGGGCAAATTGCTTCTACCCTGATCTGCTTATCCCAGTGCAACATCATACAGAAGACTCGTGTTGTCTGCCTACATAGCTCATATTTCTCCCAAATTAATGAGTACTCAAATTATTCCAGCTGCCCTCTTGGCACAAGGAAAAATCGAAAATCTATGACTGCCAAGTGATGTGGGTAACTCAGCTGCTAAATAAAATCCGCTTAAGGGGACACAGCTGCTGAGGTGCCTATTTACATTAAGATTACTAAATCCATGAACACAGAGCAAATATCCCAAGACAGTTCAACAGTGTTCAACGCTTGGGTTAACCCTTTTATTAGGCGAAGGCCCACAAGATGCAAGTGTCCAGCACAGTAAGGCAGAAATATGAGGTTGTTACCACATGACTTTTTGCCTCTAGGACAGATCCCTAAGCATTGTAGTGGGAAAACCCTGGTCCCCAGTGAGTTCTCACTTTTGGAAGTCCTGATCAGTTTTACTTCTACTAATCCCTTGGTACAAGCCAGTCAAAGGTCTCATTCTTAGTGGAATTACACATAGGTCATGATTTGTTAAATTTTGACACTTGATGAATCTTCAGCAGGATTCTC
This sequence comes from Loris lydekkerianus, assembly GCA_963574355.1. Classification (NCBI taxonomy): domain Eukaryota; kingdom Metazoa; phylum Chordata; class Mammalia; order Primates; family Lorisidae; genus Loris; species Loris lydekkerianus. The sequence goes on from CAUYPK010117540.1 coordinate 13,702, forward strand.
TCTTTTGGGGTCTGACCTCTTCTTCAAGGTCTATATAAAACCCTGATAACTAAGATACGGAAGTCTCAGGAAACGATGTCCCAAAGGTCAGCTGTCGGCAAATGGCATCTCAAATAGAAACGATCAGCATTTGGTGGCACTTCCTAAAGAGGCCCCTGAGTAATTTACTCCGGACTAAGAAAATGAGAAAGCATGGGAGAAAAGAAAGTACAAGAACAACAGTGCATGGGTGAAGGGGCACAAGTATGTACTTAATGCTCATTAACATTAAATTAATACGATCTTCCATTATTAGCCCCAAATTCTAGACACTAAGAGTATTCAAATGCCTCTGAATACTATCAATGACCTTGTCCAAATCAAAATTCTTAATCCAGAATTCAAAGCTGAACTCCCTGCCTGGGTCTCGACCACCTACAACCGTTCAAACCAAATACCCTTCAGAGTTAGTCTTTGGCTACCAAAGAATATATCGAGAAGGACCATCTTCTCCTGTTGGATTTCTCTCTGTGTGTATGTGTAAGCATGTGTCTTAACAAGAATTAAAGTTATAGCTTGGATTCTCTGGATAATTACAAAAACATGTTCCATGTGCTGTCCTGAACATTCTGCCCTGCACGCTTTGCATTGTCCAAATCATGTAAAATTATAGAATGATGTCATCATAAAGATCAGGCTCAGAAGAAACAGACAAAGATTCTATAAACACTTTTCACCCTCAAACACGTAGCCTAAACAGAATACTTCCTTTCTCTGTAAGAGAAAAATGGCAACAAATGAGATTTAAAAAACAGAATGGGGACATGTGCACATCAGCCCACAAACATTTGAAGATGATTAAGGAAGCACAGACTTAAATGAAGGTAAGAGGGACAATGTTGCTCTCAGAAATAAAAAGGGCCTTGACACTGAAGGAACCCAATACAAAGTCAGTTTCAATTACACGGTGATGCTCTGATCCATGCCATTGCCCTACACATTTTCTGCTTGTATTGAAGTGTTTGTCTAAATACCTGAGTATCTCCACAGAAGACATTACCTACATGGCTTTGAACAATCCAGACTCATGTAAAATCAGAGAACTCAGATATTTTAAAACATCTAGAAGTCACAGAGTCCGAAGTCCTATTGAAAACCCCAAATTCTGGAGGGGTGGGTATTTCCCTAGGATGGGTGTTACATGCCCCAATGAAGACAAGACTCTGTCAAATCTTTCACCATTACTTTCATCATGATACTTCAGACTTTTCTAGGTCCACTGTGAGTCCTGGGTCCAGTGTTCTGGATCAGATGCAAAGTCAGCACACAGTGTGACCTTGCAAACAGAGCAGATGATATAAATGACTATGGCTGGAAAAGCACGCTTACATTCTTTCTTACTTATGACCCCCCTTTAAGGTATAAACACAAGTGGTCATCAACAACTTCTGGAGTTACATGTAGTCTTAAAAAACAGCTGTGATGTATGAGGTTAGGAGAACCTGTTGAATTAGAAAGATAGAATCAAGTTTCCATTGCCCATGCTAATAATAGAAACAGTAGTGTGGTTAGTATAAAATGTTAAAGATTCTAAGTGTCTATTTCAGAAGGTTCTAAGCGTCTATTTCAAAGTCTTATTTCCTACAACTTTGCACTAAGGTATACCTTTCCTAATTATTTAGAACCAATGTTGGTCTGGAAATGTGAGAAAAAGCATATACACATTGTCTGTCTGGAAAGTATTCAGCCATGTATGTCTCTATTTTTCATATTACATGGCTGGATACTTTCCGGATAGCCCTTATATGCCTATGTATACAATCATTTAGATCTAAAACTATATAAAATCACAAGATACGTTTTTATACAATCATTGACTGACTTTTCAGACTCTTTACTTTTTTGCCAAGTTGTCTTTTTTGGGGATAATTACCAACTTAGTTCTGTAAGGCAGATCAAATGGGCTGACAGTCTTTAAAGCATAGTTCCCTACCTTTCTCATTATAATGACACTCTTACTTGATCTCCTGACAGTTTCAATTTAGAAAATCAGACCCAAAGATGTGTTTAAAGTGAATTTAAATGAATTTTATTTCAGTAATGCAGCAAGGCTTGTTGAAAGGTGTGACAAGGCATAGCCAAGAGTCAGACTCACTGTGGTAAGTTAAATATTCTATTTCAATCTAATTTATTCCTCAGAGGAGGCAAAACACTCTGAAATGACAATTTCTATTAGGCAAATGTCCATATCTACTAACTTTTATTTTTAATTTTTATTTTATTATTTTTTGTGTGATCTCTGTGCAGTCAAACCTCTCTGTTAATGATAATCTATATTTGTAACCACTCCCCAGTGCTAGCATCACCACCTCAGCTCCACCTCAGATCATCAGGCATGATTCTCATAGCAACAACCTAGATCCCTCATATGTAAAGTTTACAGTAGAGTTCATGCTTTTATGAGAACCTAATGCCATCGCTACTAGACGTTTTAACAGAGGAGCCAGTGACCACCGGAAACAGAAGAAAGGCCCATGGTAGTCCAGAAGGCTAACTCAGTGTTTTATATACATGTCTTCTGTGCATGGTCACAGGTGCCACTACTGTGGATTCCATAGGCAAGTTCAGTGCCCCTAGAGGATGCTTTCTGTCTTGTTCATTGCTATGTTTTTAGCACATAGGACAGCAAGGCTGAACATGTAAGTGTCAAAGATGGTGATCTATGCGTATGTGTAACTCAATAAAATAAAATAAACAAATAAATAAAAATGATGGTGAAATTAGAACATTTTCAAATTTATCAGCAGAATTCAAAGAAATAATTCAGGCAGAAGGAAAATGATCCCAGTGGGGAGCATGGTAATGTGGGAAGAAATTAAGAACCAGAAAAGAGGGGGAAACTACATGAGAAACTCTAAGAAAATATTATCTGCTTAAAATGAAAATAATTGAGCACATGGTATGTGCCAGTATTCCCACCTTCTCAGGAGGCAGAGTGGGGAGGATTTCTTGAGCCTAGGAGTTTGAATTCAGCCTGGGCAACTTAGAAAGAGCCTGTCTCTTAAAAAATAAAAAAAAAAGACAACAATAATCATGGGGTTTGGGGGTTACAATACCACAAGGGCAGGCAGGGTTAAATAGAGTTAAACTGTTGTAAGGTATGTGCATTTTTGGGGAAGTGGTAAAAGCAATAATAAAAGGAGACTCTAATAAATTGAAGATAGATATTATAATCTCTAGGGTAACTACCAGATCAAAAAATAAAATAATATAATCCTAACAAGCTAATAGAGGAGAACATTGAATAATAATACACTTTTGTCTTCTTTTAGATTAATAAGCTAGAGATATAGATGAGAAAAATAGCAAGATGGTAGATATGATTAAATATATAATTATATTGAATATCCACCTTTTTTTAGTATATCTATTCCTTCTTTTTACTTTCAAAGTATGTAAGGCACATGTAATAATAAATTATAGTATCTTTTGATAAATATAATCACAAAAGAGATGATTCAACAGGAAAACAACATAACCCTAAATTTGTATACTAAATAAGAGAGAGACATATCAACATGCAAGACAAAAACTGACTGAACTAAAAGCAGAAATAGAGAAATACGATATAATAGTGGGAGATTTTAACACACCTTTCCACCTGATAGAATAAGCAAATAACACAATCAGCAGACACATAGATCTGAATATCACAATCAATGTAGCTACATTGACATATATAAACCCTGAATTCAACTGCAGAATGCATTTTGTTTACAAGTACTCAAGGGTCATTAACCAAAACATACCATATGCTTATCTATAAAACGAGTCTAATCATATTTGAAAGGATAGATGTCACAGGTATTCAGTGTCACAGTGGAATAAACTAAAAATCATAAAATATTAACTAGAAAATTAGAGTCAAAATTGCTTCATAATTAAATAATAGACTGAATAGCTCATTGGTAAAGAGAGTTCACAATGAAAATTAGGAAACAGTTTGAATTCAGTGATAATAAAAATATATGTGAAACTGAAATATTACTAAAGTAGCTACAGGGAAATTGGTATCAGCAAATACATGTAACAAAAAAAGAAGATGGGCCAAAAATTGACAACTTAATGTTTCATTTTAGTAAGCTAGAAAACTCAATTTAACCCAAAGAAAGTGGAAGGATAAAAAGAAATACAAAATAAGAATAGAAATAAATAACAGAAAATAGATTACAATGCCAAAGTCACTTCTTGACAATTCATAAAATTAATCAATCTTTAGGCAAGATGGATTTAGGAAAAATGAGTGAAAACACAAATTAACTATGTTAGAAATGGAAAAAGGAAAGGCCCTACAGATTTTTCATATGTGAAAATGAAAATAAGGAGATTTTATAAACAACTTTAGGCCAATAAACATGAAAATTTATAGGAAATGGACACAGTCCTAAGAAAGCATGACTTACCAAAACTGATTCAAGATGAAATGTCAGAAGCAGAATAGTCTTACTTCTATTAAAGTAATTGAATCTATAATGAAAAATCTTCTCTCAGAGTAAACTACAGTCCCTTGTGGCCTCACCATTGAATTCTTCCATCCAATTTAGGAAGGAATAACAATCTTATACAAATCCTTCCAGAAATGTAAAGAAACACTGCCCGACTCATTTTGAGGCCAGCATATGCTAATCAAAAATCTGAAAAAGGAGTTACAAATTCCTTTTCAGACCAATATCTCTCTTGACATAGATGTGAAGATCTTAAAATTACAGCAAATTAAATATAGTAAAATGTAAAATCTTAATATATTATGACAAAGTTGAATTTATACCATGAATATAAGGTTATTTTATTATTTGAAAATCGAACAGGGCAATCCATGACATTAAATAAGAAAAATTATATGATGACTTTAGTAGATGTGGAAGCACTTGATAAAATTCAGTACTCATTCAAAATTTCTTACCAAACTAGAAATAGGATAGCACTTCTCTAACATAAAAAGCCTATTGTTTTCATATATCAGAAAATAAGAAAATTAAAACTACATCATTTATAATTGCAATAACCCCCCGCCCAAAACCTAAGAAAAGATTTGTAAGACTTCTAACACAAAAACTGCAAAGTATTACAGAAAGAAAATAAGTGGAGGGAGTTTCAATCTATGCAGTTCATAGATTGAAAGACTCAATATTGTAAAGATGAGTCAGACTTCCTCCATCCAACTCAATCCTAATCCAAATCTCAGCAGATTGCTTTGTAGAAATCAACAGACTGATTCTAAAATTTAGAAATGCAAAGGACCAAGAAGAGCAAAGACAATTGCGGATGAATTTTAATAATGAAGCTTAATAGTGAAGGTTAATAAAGCTTCTAAAAGGTAATACTAGGGAATATCATCAGACTAGAGAAATGCTTTCTAAAGTGTATGTAAGATAGCACTATCCATAATGGAAAAGACTGATACTTTGAACTTTATTAAAATGAAAAACTTCTGTTTATCAAAAGATAGTATTAAAAGAAAGACAAAGCAAGCTGCAGAGAGAAGATATTTTCAGTACATAAGCAGATCCTGAGTTATGAATGAGATCAGTTCTGTAGGTTTGTTTGTAAGTTCAATTTGAATGTAAGTTGGAACAGGTACATTTACCATTACCTGTAATGGCCTTTGTTTATACGTGTGAGTCAAACATCAATTGGATATTTGTACCTTGGAGACTTCCTGTATATATTCAATAAAGAGGTGAAATCTAGAATACATAAAGAACTATTACAAATTAAGAAAAAGCTTATTAAAATATATCTTAAATGGTCAAAAAACTTGAATAGACACTTTATAACAAAGAATACCCAAATAGGCAATACACATATGAAAAGATGATCAATAATAGTCATCACAGAAATGTAAGTTAAAATTACATTTAGATACTAAAATGTACAGAGAGGACATACACACAAAAACACATATTAATGGTTAATATGAAGAAAATTGAGGATATCAAGTGTTGGCAAAGAAGAACTAGAACTCCACTTGTTCTAACTACTTAATATTGTCGAAAGCTGTTAGCAGTATCTTCCAAGGTAGAATATATGTATATGTTTTGAGACAGTATTTCTACTCCTAGGTGTACACAGAAATGCAAGTATGTAATAAAAGACATGTGGAAGGCTCTTTATAGAAGCATAATTTGAAATAGATAAAATTGGAAAGAACCTATGGGTCCATCCATAGTAAATGAGATAAATATTATTAATAATAAGTGATGGTTATGTCCATACTGCAGAGTACTCCACAGCACTGATAAAAACGAACCCCTGGTACACTGGATGAATCTCAAATGCATGTCACTGAGCAAAAGAAGGGAGACATAGGAGAGTATATAACATATGGTTTCATTTAAACAAAATATAATAACAGGTAAAACTAGCCCATGGAAATAGAAGTCAGCAAAGCATCTGTGTCTGGAGACAGAAGGATTGGAAGGAGAAATGATGAAGGAGGCAGTGTCTGCTTTGATGACTGTGGAGCTCACCTGGAAGTGGAAGCCTGGCAACAGTTCACAGGGCTACACACTTAAGTGTTGTGTACCTTATCACGTATGTTTGAAACATTCAGTATAAAAGGTCTTTAAAAAGTTAATATGGAAACAGCCTAAATGCCCACCAACCCAGGAATGGA
>CAUYPK010117542.1:0-20672 GCA_963574355.1 Loris lydekkerianus
GACTAGAACCATGGAGCTACTTCCACGTAGCAATGACTCAGCAAGGCCCGGCCTGAAACTGCCTCTACCTAGATACAGCCAATGTGGTACCATGCCACTGGCCCAACCCTGTCACGCACCTCATCCCCCGCCTTCTTTCCCTGCCCCTTCCCCACGCTCTATATAAGCGGCTGCTTGACACAATAAAGTTGAGTTCCTGCTTAAAAAAAAAAAAAAAATAGAAATGAAATCAGAAAGGAAGAGCAAAGAGAGGGAAGGAGGGAGGGGAGTGGGGCTTTGGTGTGTGCCACACCTTTTGGGAGCAAGACAGGATTGTAAGAAGCACTTTACCTAAAAAATGCAATCAGTGTAACTTGGTTTATTGTACCCTCAATGAATCCCCAACAATAAAAAATAAAGAAATGGAAAAAAAAAAAAGAATACATGAAGATGTTTACTATTTCTTCAGAAGAAAAATATATCAGCCAATTACATCATAAAACATATATTTTAAGTATTGTATCACACAGGATGATTCTGATAAAGTACATATATCTCTTTAAATTCTTTTAATTATTACTATTATTATTATTGGCAGAAACAACTGTTCTCCTACCAAATTACCATCACTAAAGTACAGAAGATATCTGGGTTTCTAAACTCTACTAGTAATTTTTTCAGCACATATTTAGTTTAATGCAACCAAGGAAAGGGGAAGGATCGTGAACTGAATGAGGAAGAATATGGGAGGTGGAGCAGAATAGGAAGAAGAGGAACTAAATTGTTTACTTTTAAATGACCATTTTGGCAAGAAGTAAAAGGGCAGGTGACTAGCCTTGTGACTGGTCCATGTCCCTTTTGTCCTTAATCTTTTACTTCCTTACTTATTTAACAGTAAGTGGACTTATAGTTGAGAATGATTTCTGGATTTAGATAAGATTTGAAACAAAAATTATAGAACAACAAGCATAAACTAAAGTGAAGAAGGAATTTTTTTTCTTTTCCTACAGGTTTATTAAATTCATCTATTTATTGTTGGTATTTTGGGAGTTCAGTAAAGCCCCTTAAGTGAAAATGATTAAATAAGCTATGATTTAAATGATCATTCATTTATCTATATTTTCTTTAAAAATAAATGAAATTTTCTGTTACGTGTAGTAGATAAGTATGATTTAGATACAGGTAATTTTTTTTTTACGGCCAGTTTCTTTTCATTTATTAACTTTTGTTTTTTTTATGAAATCATTACCGTGTACATTAATACAGTCATGGGGTACAATGTGCTGGTTTTATATACAATTTGAAATATTTTCATCAAACTGGTTAACATAGCCTTCATGGCATTTTCTTAGTTATTCTGTTAAGACATTTATATTCTACATTTAGTAAGTTTCACATGTACCCTTGTATGATTCACCATAGGTGTGGTCCCACCAATTGGTAGATTCAGGTTATTCTATAGCAAATTCTTATATTAAAATATAACCTTGTTGGTTGATCACTTATCAACTTTGATGACAAAAACATTTTTTCTAGAAAGTTTTTGTTATGAATTGGGAGGGCGCCCAAAACGTGGTTTCATGATGCACTTCTATTTCTCTATGTGATCCTCCAGCAACTTGGACTATCCTTTTCTCCTGTCTCTTACCCCACCTATAACATGTTATAAGTAGACGCTTATAAAAATGGCTATTAATTTGGGGCATTTTCTAGGATTAGTTCTGATCAAAATATTTGAAAACTAATGATTACAATATACTAGTGCTAAAAATTTTATCTTTCCTTATTTTAGTAGAAAAGCTTTTCCAATTGATGGTTGGACACTACAAAAGACTTAAACAGTTATTGTCATATCCTTCAAGCTGTTAGATTCCTTGAGAAAGCTTTTTCCCCAAGAAGTATAAAACCTGAGCTGTGAATCCTTATCATCATTAAATATCCCATAACAGTGCAAGCAAAGTTATTAAACTATTTTCCTGATTAATTTCTAGTTCATATAAAAATGGCTTGCCCTTTCAAATTCCTCTGCACTTTCAATGTAATTGTTTCTATATTTTGTGCATTGATATAAAGTCCCTAGATTTTTTGTCATATTTTGAGCTTTCAACTTACATGGTTTGATTCTAATAGAGAAAGCTTTTGTTCAACAGTATTGCTCAGTATTATGCCATCACAGCATTCAATTAAGCTCTCCCAATCATTGAGGGTATTCATATAAATTTGAGGCCAATATATTCTAAATTTATGATTATAAATTGTTTTTAAAAGTAATTATTTACTTAAGCAAATTTATGTTAAACAAATTGTTCCTAAAAGAAAATACCCATCACTTATTCAGACTTTTTTTAGCATAGAATAAGGAACAATTTTTACCTTGTTCTTTGATTATTTTAGAGATCTTTGATAGGTCTGAGCATTTATAAATGACCTCTTCAGAAATGCTGGATTCATTGTATTTATTACATTTTTCTCTATAACAGTTCAACCACAATTCATTGTTTTAAATCAACAACTATAATTTAACTTATTCTTCAACTTGGAAATTGGGGATGGGCATAGCTGGACATTTGGCTGAACCATGCCAGAAGTGGCTGATCTTGGCTAGGCTCACTCACAAAGTTGCAAGAAGTTGCTTGGTCAGCTGAAGTTTGGGTTTTGGATACTCTAGCAAGCTAGCCTGTCATTAACATGACTGTTTCCAAATGGCAAGAGTAAGAGTAGAACCCCACAAACCCAGGTTTAGAAACAATAAAACAGCCATTCCACCACATTGCTATTGACAAAAGCTGAACACAAGCTGGTATAGGTTCAAGATGTGCAAATATTGGCTCCTAGGATGAATGACAAACAATTGTATGTTTTTTGTAATTATCATCAACACCTTCCTCTCAGTCTGATCTTCAGTGTATGTGCTAGAGTTTTCGATCAAATAAAAAGATTTTGGAGACGATAGTGCAGAGTTTCAATTTTTTTTTTTGAAGAAATTTACCAATAAATAAATAAATAAATAAATAAATAAAGTAAAAATGTTAGTAAAAGTTTGTGAAGAACATAAAGTAGTGTTGAATTTATTTTTCATATGATGTTAAAGGATTTAGATCATCCTAGGTGAGCAACACTTAGCTTTTCAAGGACCTTCGCCATCCAGAAAGGAAGAAGCAGAGCCCATGCCTCATAAGAGCCCCATGTGTTGTGTCAGCAGTTCCATGCAGCCACAAATAACCTGAACCCAAACATGGGTGCAGACCATTGGAATCCAAATGCGTACCAGACATCATTTTAAGAAGCCTTCTGTGCACAGCATGGGGAGGTCTGTGTTGACTTCTGGCTGAGCATGCCTTTGATTATCCAGCAAAAGTGTCATATGCTCACACCAACCCAATTTGCTGAGCCGTCTTTCAGCAGTATTGTATACCAGCTATGTTCATAATACCATAAGACCATCTCCCTGTCCCTGCAAAGAATTATACTTTTCTAGAAAATGGCAATCCAGGCCCCTGAATTTGAGCAGTACTAAATAGTGATATGACATGTCCATATTATTATACATGGTTATTTAATGTTTGAATTGTATTTTATATTTTCCTATATAAACTGAGTTTTATAAACTCAGTGAATTATATGGATTCTCTGTTTATGTCCTTCCCACTGTTTAACAGAGTTAGCTGTTAGATAGGGTAGTTCCAATAAAGTCAACGAAAGTAAAAAATGTATCCTGAGATGAGACCAAGCATGTCTAGTTATGAGGAATATGGTATGGTGTTTATAGACATTTTGATGTCATCATTGACGTAGAGGAGAAAAAGTAAAAGAACAATTGATTTTATTATTCACAAGACATCTACTTTATTAGGTTGCTTAATAAAATCACACATAATACAGCTTTTTTCCTTCATTCAAGGACTTCAACAGACTCTTCAATCTTCTAAGCAAATGTAAGAGTTTGGCAAACTGTAGAAGAATCTCCATTATATATACTACTTGGGAGCTGCTTTTTAATGAAATCTACTGGGAAGGAAGTATAAAAGGGGAATTTCAGTACAAAGTAATGAAATACAGCAATCCAATTAAAATTAACATCACTTTCCCTCATCATGTAGGAAAATGAAACAGTCTAACAGTTAACATAACAGCATGAGATGCCATCAAAAGCTACATATAAGCGAGTATGCGATAGTATTACTTAATCTACATGTTCCAGGGTACTGAGACAATGATAATCAGAGTATTTTGCATTTAAATAGTACCTTGCCTTGTGAATAAATACTTTTTAAAAAAAATGATAATTATCATTCTTAGAAGGCTCCTTCAATAAAAAAAAAATGTATAAGAACATTATTCTCATGTTAAAATAAAACTCAGACTAAGTTAATGGAACGAATATGCTGATCTATTTTAATTCTTTGGGGTTTGAAGTCAGTGCCAATTGCCTACTAAATATTTGGGGAATTTGACACATACCTGTAAGAACATATGATTTAACCTACTTTGGAAATAGATGAATGTGTTATCTTAACATGAAGTTATATTTTCAAATTTCAAAAAGCTTATTAAAACTATTTGATATTGTGGGAACATTTCTAAATCAATCATGGAAAATATTCATTGACAAGTTAAAGCAAAATAAAAGAAAACTCTCCTACTCTTTGCTTGTATTTCTAAGGAATACAATCTGATTTCACACTGAAGAAATCATCTCTTGTTACTTCAGTAGTGATTATGCATTGATTCTTGGATTTACGTAGGCTCAGCAAGACCTATGTCATTTTGCAAAGCTTACACTTAGAATGAGGAATTTAGGTTATGGTTGCACGTTAAGTCACTTACCTTTGCCCCAAGTTTCTGCTCTGTAAACTATTGATATATGTTCTACCTGTTCTTAGATTAAAATAACTAGAAATATTCTTACATGTTTTAATATGTACAAATATAAATAAATTTCAGTTTCTTAATATACCATACTTTCAATTATAAAATTATTCTAACATGTTTCCTCAGAACCTTTTTTGCAATGACTTCTCAAGATATTGATTTATTCTGGAGGTATTCAACCAAGAAATTCTCAGCACTGTAGATTTTTATCCCCAAAGTCACCTTTGCAATCTTCCCATGAAATTAATGTAATAAAACTATTTTCATACACAGCATTTTATTGATAGAATAAATAAATATTTCTATTGATATAATGAAACACATAAAGGCAAGTACTTTCTTTTTGGTATAGGAACTGTATAAATAAAAAGCAGGTCAAAATTAATAAGCAGTGAGATGGAAACCAATCACTATACTAGGAGCCGGGGCACCTAGAGTTTCCATCATTATAATGACCTTGAGTAACACACTTCAATTCTCTGGGGTTATTTCTTCTTTTTTAATACAGAGAGGTTGCCCTTGATAATATTAAAGTCTCCTCTAACTCTGAATTCTATGAAGCTTTACATTGTTTTCTTACAATGCTTCATATTTTGTTGACATATCAGCAGGGAACTTCACACTTCATTGGAAATCCATTATAACAATTGCCATGTCATTAGTGAAGAGTTTTAATTATGGGCTTAGTAACCTAAAGAATTTATTGTGATAGGCAAGATTAGCTCTGTGAGCATGTGCTACATTGGGATGCGTCCAGTGCAGAGATGTCTTTTCTTTGGAGAATTTGAAGCTGACATTCACAAAGCAGTCAGCATTGTTGATTAGGCATGACAGCGGAGGAGTCAGAGTGGGGAAAAGATTGATAATCACTCAGATAGTTTCATGAGTAAAAAATCTCAGAAAACTGAATGGGACTTTGTTTTATTTGACCACATTCAATGAATAATGGAGGGGGGCATTCCAAAGATGATGAGAAGTAAGAAAAAGTTGTAGATGGGAACTCATAGTCAAAGCAGAACTAGAACTGTGAATACAATTATGCTGAATTGTAATTTGTTGCAAAAGCTCTGATGATAGCTCCCTGAATGGGTACCTCATTCTCATATTTTATATGCTTTTATTAAAATAAATATGGCCCTATATACATAGTTCAACTAATGATGTCTTCTTCTCCTCTTGCTCTTCCTCCTTCTCCTTTGTTTTCTTTTTTCTTATTTAAATGGAATATCCTGTAATTCTCCAGCACAAAATAAAATATGGCACCTGTAAAAATGGCTGTGTATATTACCTAAATTGCTGATGAAGGCACTGAATTTGAGCTTTACTTATCTCCATCCTTGCTTTATATATTCAGACACTTTTTGGTTCTCTCCTTTTTAAAAACTCCCTTGGTTATCCACAACTTGAAAATTTAGATGGCCCAGAATACTACTTTTATTCTATTATCTTCTCATTCTTCTCACAAAATTTTTTATGGCTTTATTCAATGCTATTTTGCATCAAAGGTATATACAAACTTCATCAATAAGAGAGAACCTATTTTATGTGATTTTATGTGACAGAAATAAAATGTGGTGCAATAATTTTAAGTATGGCCAGAAAAAATAAACTTTGTCAATCTCGGTTCCTATGTATATACTCTGGAAAATTTGTCACAGTGTCTATATTCTCTTATCTTTGGTTTTCTCCTGTGTAAAATCAGAAGTCTCCATGTAATTGGTTGTTAAAGACATCTACATATTGTAAGTGTTCAATTGATGTTAACAAGATATCACTATATTGCTGAATCTAAATACATTTTAGCCTCTGGAACTGGAAAAACACTAGTATCTGAAACAATTGCACTTTTCCATTACTTTTTTTTCTTCTTTATTCCACATAATGTTACTCATTTTTCACCATCCCTCTTCATTTTTTTCATTGTAGGAATCAGGCCAGTCTAATTAGAATCAGTGTTACCCAAAATCTAGCCCAATTTGGCAGGAAATCTATCAGAAACAAATCAGGACAACTCGCTCTTTCCAAATTTCATGTCTTTGTTCTTACTGATTCTTTCCTGTGTATGATACATTCTGCTTTTGCCTCTAATTATGTTTTTTTTTTTTTTTTTCAGTTCAGCAAATGTATTTCTCAGTTTCAAAGTTTTTATTTTATTATTTGAAATTATTTCAATTGTTTTGTTAAATTTCTCTCATAAATGTCTTAGTTGCTTTCCTATGTTATCTTGGTAACCACTGTGTTTCCTTTGAACGACTATTTTGAATTCTTGGTAAGGGAGTTCACATATCACCATCTTCTTAGTGTCAGTTACTGGTTTCTTATTTTGTCTGGTGAGGTCATGGTTCCCTGTTTGATGCTGTTTCTTATGGATTTATGTCTATGTATGTGCACAAAAGAATTAGTTATTTAATCTTTTCTGTCTACCTTGTTTGGGTTTTTATTGGATACATTTGCTAAAATACTCTTCGTAATTTATCTTTGATTTTCTTTTGTTCTTTTTTTTCCCACTAGGCTGATGTCTCTTTTCCAGCTCTAGATGGTGCTTTAAGCCCATATTTACCTCTGTTCTAGAAAAGACTCAGTATGCTGTCTATTCTGGATGGGTTTCAAAGGAGAAATCCAGGTAGAATGGAAAGGTTGCCCAGGGGACCTTTAGACCTAACCTCTTACAGCATAATGGTGCTGAACAGCCACTCTAATCTGGCATCTCTGTTGGCTAATTTCCACCAGCGTGGTTCGGAAAACCTTTTGTCTTTGGCTATCTCTGGGATATTTCTTCCTTTAGGCACTCACAATGCTTCCCATGGGTTGAAGTGGGGACAAGGTCTTGAAAGAGAACACATGATGGTGGGGGAGCTGGTTGTCCATTTCAATCTCACCTCGCTTTTTCAAGTGTAGAATCTGTGAGTCAGGGGGAGTTTTCCCATGTGACTGGTGTTAAGCAGATTGAGAGGAGAGATGTCAGGGAAGACCAACTCTTTTACCATCTGTTCAGGCTTTTTTCACTTCTCCGTGGCCTGGACTACTGTCCCATCCTCACAGTTGAGTTCTGTGATATTTCTGGTATGATGCCTGCACTGGGCATTTGTTTTTGGTTTTCTGTGGTGGGGAATGAAGCCATGTTGCTTCCATGTTGCCATTTTGGAACTAGAGTCAAAAATAGATTTTTGTTCCTTGTTTTTGAGACATAGTAAGTCACTTTGGGCTATGATGGTCACAGAGATTCAAAAAATTAGGATAGGATTTGAGGTCTACCTAATGGAATATAGAAAAGTGAGAATTTAAAAGAATAAAATATTAAAAAAAAAACACATTTATTTTATCATGGTGCAAGCTGTTTACATTCATGAAATATTTTTATGAAAAGGTATGTTTTAGTTACAAAGGAATGGATAAATCTGTTTCATTCTTACAAAATTTGATTCAGCATTTTATAATGTAGCATTTGAAATATAATACTAGAAATATAATGGCTTTCCCAGTTGAATGATGCTTTTTACAAATAAACTAATACAATGCATAAGGCAAGTTGATTTGGGGTGGTGAGTAAAAAAAAAAAAAAAAACAGAAAAAAGCCATTAAATTTCTAAAGCAGATTGATACATGTATGAGCAAAATAATATAAAATGCATAATAAAATAAAGTAACTTGATTTTTCAGAACTCATGAGATATCTATACATTTTATTCTATCAAATGAGAACAAAAGAAAATTTGCTCATGACACATAGAATCGTTAAAGCCATAAACAATTTTACTAAAAACTGGTACTGATAGATTTTCCTGTTCAATATCTTACAGTTCTACTGGAGGCTTTGCTAATTAACAGGTTGCTAGGCTGTGATTTAAGTGTTTCCTCAAGATTATAAACAGCTCATTTTCTAATTTGAAGTTTAAGATTTCCTTCTCCTATATTTAAATAAAAACCAACAGTCATATTCTCCGTTTGTTTCCTTACTTTATTAGAAGTCTAAATTTCCACTTCCTCTTTCAGATTATTCCTGTCAAGTATATAACTTGTTACCTTTGAAGCTCCTAAAACATCACATATATTCTTTTTTTTGTTGATTATTTGAGTTCTCTGTAGATTCTGGTTCTCAACCCATTGTCCGATTTATACCATGCAAATATCTTTTCTCATTCTGAAAGTTGTACTTTTGCTTTAATTGTTGTGTTTTTAGCTGAGTAGGAGCTCTTGTGCTTTAATAAGTCCTATTTGTTTATGTTTGTTGTTACAGCATCTACCACTGGGCAAGAGATATGACTAGAACCTTTTCTGAGAAAGACAGAGTGGCTAACAAACACTTGAAAAAATGCTCATCATCCCTGATCTTCAGAGAAATGCAAATCAAAACCACCTGGAGATATCACTTAACCTTAGTGAGAATAGCCCACATCAGAAAGTCTAAAAGCTGTAGATGTTGGTGTGGAAGTGAAGAGAAGGGAGCACATTTACACTGTGGGGGGGACTGAAATAAAACCTTTTTGGAAGGAAGTATGGTGAATCCTTAAGGAACTCAAATTAGACCTCCCATTTGATCCTATAATCCCATTACTAGGCATTTGTCCACACCAAAAAAACAAACAAACTGAACATCATTTTGTCATATGAACATTTGCACTAGATTGTTTATCACATCTCAATTTACAGTCATCAAAATGTGGAAACAACCTAAATGCCTACCAACCTAGAAATGAATTAATAAGCTATGATATATGTATATCACAGAATATTGTTCAGCCATTAAAAAGATGGAGACTTTACATCTTTTGTACTAATCTGGATGGAATTGAAACACATTCTTCTTGGTAAAGTATCACAAGAATGGAGAAGCAAGAATCCAATGTACTCAATACTAATATGAAGCCAGTAGATGAGCTAATACATGCCCACATAACAGAAAAACTCAAATCAATTCAAGTTGGGGGGCAGTGGAGTGAGGGAACAGGAAGAAGGGTGGAGGGAGGATGGGTGTGGTCCCATTTAGTGGGCACAATGTTAGGATATATGGCACACCTCTTGGGGGCAGGACACAATTATAAGTAGGACTTTACCTAACAAATGTTAACAGTGTAACCTAATTCTTAGTACCTACAATTCACCTGAAACAATTAAAAAAAAAAAAAAAAAGTATACATGGAGGAGATATCCAACAGATTAACAGGATATTATTATGAGTGTGTGTTTTTTACATATGTGTGCATTATATATGCATAAATATATATACATATAATATAAAAATAGATTTTATCTTAGGCTATATTGTAGTCCACATAAATGTGAAATCATGATTTCTTTTGGACTTACTTCAGACTTCTCTGAATTATTTACTTTTAATGTTAAATTTCTGGAGTTTAGAATTCTCTTGCTGTGTTTTTCAGTAATCACCTCTAACTTCAATTCAAAAGGTGCAAGAAAAACACAGATGGGCTGGAACAAAAATGGGATTCTGTGGTTTACCGGGTTGTAACAAGAACTTTTCCATCCAGGTTACCTAAGGCACCAGAATTAAAAAAAAAAAAAAAAATGAAAATAAAAAAAACTTTAAGGGAATTCAGAAGATTGACAGAATTCAAAGGTCTTCCATGATGGGTCCTATGATGGGATTTTAATGAAGGCATCCAAAGGGAAGAAGGGTAGCAAGATAACAAATGAAGAGAAGATGTGGAATGAATTTGAATGCTTATTTACAAAGGTAATTTTTATGCATGAACCAAATTTACTAACAAGTATAGCTGTCGAACTGTTGGTCTATCTGAACAGCAAGATCTCATTTGTAAAGTAGCTTATACGTTTTCTTCATTTTCAGATTTACCTATCACTGGCTAGTATAGGTAAAGATCAACATCTATTGAGTAAGATACAGAGAATAAACAACAACATACTAGTGAAGACATGGACATCTATGTCTAAATTTTGCTTTGATCACACACTTATTTAAGAAAATGTAGGGGGAAAGGAGAGAGAGAGAGTAACATGTAAGTCTAGAGAAAGTTGATTTTAGCAGGTGATCTTAAACTATAATGCAATAGTAATCGATCACATTTTGATCATCTGTTGTGATATAAGGAACCATAAGACACTCAAATTCTGAAATAAAATAGATTCCCACAAATAAATTGTGTTAAAAATTTGCATACATTGAGAATGTAAGGAAAAAACAAAAACAAAAACTACTCAACACCTAACCCAACCTTTATCACTAAATTTTAATATCTAAGAGGACTAATTAAAGGATTTTCAAAGCAGAAGGTGGCATGTTGGTAAATTTATGGGATGTACACTAATATATTTTAGTAATATGCTATGTTTGGTGTTCATGCACAAATTTTATAACCATCACCAAAAACCTTAAAATAATTAGCTTGAGTCTGGCTGGTCCATGCACTGATGTCAGTATAATTTAGCATTGATCATATAAGAGAAAATATTCATTATAAATCAATGTGTGCATAGATACACACATATACATGTATACATATGGCATAAAATATGATACATGTGATATAAAATATTGATGCCAATGGATATCCTTTTCTTTCTTTTCCTCACATATCTGCACCAAATATATAACCTACTTTCTTAAATACATATTCTAGTTTGATATCAAAGTCATTAAACTGTACATTTTTTCCTTAAGACAAAGATATATTAAACAGAATATGAAATTCTATTATTGATTACAGTTTCAAATGTAACTTAGATGCTCTTTGGAAACGATAATAATTTATATTAATAATGAACATAATGATAGACCATTAAAAATAACTTTAATACCTCTGCTTTCTTCTTCCTAAGATTCACCAATGTTTGATCATATTGATATACAGATGTTGAAAACGAATTAGTTTCTTCTTTTCGGTATTATTTTTTCTTTCTTTCTTCACCCTCATTCTCTTCAGCCTCCTTTTCATTCTCCTCTAAGTCTTCCTAGTATTCTGACAATTATCTGTCTTAGCCAGATTTCTCAACGTTCTACGTAACATCCCTAGGGCACAATACATTCACCAAATTCCCTTCAGAGTCCTTAATCAGTGTTTCCAATAAACATGCTTGTGTAGGTTACCAAATTAAGAACATTTATTCATTTAATGTGGTGTTCTAACCATGCTAGGATCTCTTTTTTGTTACATGTGGTCTATTCACGTTTATTTGCTATTGATTGTTTTGTTTTATTCCTGACGCATACTCCCAGTGTTCCCATCAGAAGGTGTCTGTACTCGCTAATCACTACATCTGTGCTTCAGCTTCTTAACGTTCTAGCTAAAACATAACATCGTAAAGTACTCTTTAAAACCATAGAATTTTATAAGTTAAATAAAAATATTAAGGAAAAGAAAAATATAACAAGTTCAAAAGAAAGAATATATGTCTCAAGTGTGTGTGTTTCAGGATGATTTCTTGTACCTTATTTCTTAGATGGGGACTTCCAGCATTTATATTTCAATGATCTCAGCTAGCATGAAAAAAATCACTCTCACTCTGTCACTCTGTGTCATTTCTATAGCATTTGCTGCTTTGATTTTTGTCTTTCCTATCTGTTATGTTTGAAATATCCTCTACAATAAGTCATGGCATTCTAATTTTTGCAGTACTTAATGAATACCAGCTTAATATGCAAAAGTTTATAGCATAGTGTTTGGCATTAAGAGTCACTTGGGTTAGAAACTTAAATATAAATAATAATCTAAGTTTTACTACTAAGTTATGTGACATTAGTAAAAAGTGTTTGCAATTATATAGGTTTCTGAGTGATTGTAGAAACTCACTGGAAATTTGAGCTTGAATGTAAGTTATTTAACCTTTCTGTATGTTAGTTTCAGGGCTATACACAGGGTTAACTTTAGTAAATGGGTTAATGAGAGTGAAAGGAACTGGCCCATTGTCTACTGCACAGCAGGCACTAAATAAGTTATTTTGCTATTCCTATTACTTTATTTATTGATTTATTTTGAGACAGAGTCTCACTATATCACCCTTGATAGAGTGCTTTGGCATTGTTGCTCACAGCAACCTCAAACTCTTGGGCTTAATGATTCTCTTGCCTCAGCCTCCAGAGTAGATGAGACTACAGGTACCTGCCACAAAGCCTGGTTATTTTTTTGTTTCAGATGTTATTATTGTTTTGCAGGCCTGGGCTGGGTTCGAACCTGCCAGCCTGGGTGTATGTGGCTGGCGCCCTAACCACTGGGCTATGGGCCCCGGGGCCAATTTCTATTACTTTAGATACCAACCATTCTTATATCTTTTGTTTTATTTTAAACATATACAACATTATAACTTGGTCCATCAAATAATTAAAAAAGTAAATAATGCTGTTTACAAAATTAAATGCTGAAGAATAACCTCCCCCCACCCCCAATACACAGGGCTACAAATAAGTTGCTACTCATAGAACATCACAGGACTGAGAAGGTCACATCAGTGCTACCATTGTTTTAAACAAATATTCTGGCAAATAAACATTTCAATGGGTTGTGTTCTCTTTTTCAAGCATGATTAGGGCATGTGATTTATAACATGATATTGTCACAAGGTAGGGTGTGCGGGGCTCTGTAGACACAGATATTTGTGTTCAAAGCCCAGCTGCACCAAGAACAAGGTGTGTGAACTGAGGCAAGTCACTTACCTCTTGGTGATGACATAGTTTAATAATTTATAAAATGGGCTTGATAATAACAGTATTATAAGATAGCTGGGGACACAAAAACACTTAAATATTTGATTTAGAGTAGAAATAACAATAAAGTTAGCTCATGTAGGCTGGTTCACCAATATTGATGCCTTTTTCCTTGGCATAACATATCAGTATACCTCAAGCTACTTTCTTTTCCCTTTCTTATTCTAACATATCACAGCCTCTTCATATGAGTGCTCCACAGAGCATTTATGACCCTATTTGAGAATATAAATGAATGATACTCATCTGTTTTCTTCATAGTTTATTGGGGAAAGGAAACTAATAGATAACAATGCCATCTTTAGTCTGCAAATGTGAATGACATCCTTTCAATGAGCAATTTCAGGTCCATAAAAATGCCTGGTGTTGTGCCAATCAAAAATAATGTCCGTAGTCTACTGAGTTGTTCAAAATACTAACCGATTGGGAAAACTCAAATTTAACATGTTTTTGTTAGAATATAATTTTTACATTCAGGATCCATGATACTATTCAGCAGATTTCCAGACATCATGATTCCTAATTTAAAGTTAGTTAAAAATGGTAACATTAATCTAAAAAACTATTGATGCCTAAAATTTAGGAGACTTGGATTTACATCTCTGTTCTGCCAAAATTGAGCTATAGCTTATAGCATTTTCAGCCATCTATATGTTATTAAATATGTACATTACACCCAACATGTTAGGAAAGACTTCTGTTTTGTCCTATATCCTCAAGTTTACATGTGATAGTGTAATTTGCAAAATCAACAGACATACATAATATAGAGGTGTAATAAAGAAAAATAAATAAAAGATGGCTTGTAAAATTATAAAATATTATCTCATGACAATTTTATGTGATTAATTTCATATTTTGAATATTCATAGGAGATTAAATAGTAAGACTGAGCATGATTTTATTTTAGGAACTGATAAAGTAGTTTATCCTTTGATCCAAAAACTGCATTTCTTTTTCAAGTAGAATGTAATGTATTTATTTATTTGAATTACGTGGGCTCTTTAGGTGGCTAACCGATTTTCGTCAGAATCAAAGCCTGTTCCAAATACTTTCTTTTTTTTTCTTCCTTTGTTTTGGGGAGGTATGTGCAGCAGAGTCTTGCTCTGTTGTGTGTGCTGGGATGCAGAGATGTCCGGTCATCATAGCTCCAGGTCCTCAGTGCCTGGGTTCAAATGATCCTCCTGCTTCGGCCTCCCAAGTTGCTGAGACTACAGGTATCCACCACTGCACCCAGCTAATTTTTGTTTTAATTTTTATGAAGACAAGGTCTTGCTATGCTGTTCAGACTGGTCTCACACACCTTGCCTCAAGTGATCCTCACATCTTGGCTTTCCAAAGTGCAAGAATTACAGGCATGAGTCACTGCACTGGGCAGTTTTCTGATTTTCTACTAACAGGAGTCTTAAGTTAGAATTAAAAATACACAGAGAGCATCAAGATAAAGAATGTAGAAGATGTGCTCTACTAATTTTCCCAGGATTTCTCATTAAAAAGGAGAGGAGCTTAATTGAGCTAATCACCAAAATCTAGTGATAATTCAGAGACAAATTGGAACAAATGACCAAAAAAAAAAAAAAAAAAAATTATCAGTGAAAAGCCAATTAAAATGAGGCTATTCAGGATCCCAGTGATTCTTAAACACATTTGAACTGATAATATAATTTCTGTATTATAGATATTTTACTGGGGGATTATAGTATGGTAAAAGGGCACAGGTACATTTGGTATACTGCATATTAAAAAGTATAACAATCTCTATGTAAGTACTTCCATTTTGTACTACATTAAACCTAAACTTGATTCTATACTAAATATGTGGTTAAAAGAGATATAAAAAATGAGGCTGCCAAGTTCAGAAGAGAGAAAAAAAACTGAAAATTGTAATACCAATTAAGAATGTAGGTACCAAAAATAGTTGGAAGGTGCGCAAGAAAAATATGAGTTTTATATAGCAGAAAATGTGGAAAAGTCAATTTCTTTGTTATTTACATCTATCAATAATTGACTCAGTGTGCCTGTAATCCCAGCACTCTGGGAGGTCAAGGTGGGCAGAATGCCTGAGCTCATAGGTTAGAGACCAGCCTGCTCCAGGGCAAGACCCTGTTTCTAAAGATAGCCGGGTATTGTGGGGGGTGCCTATAGTCCCAGCTACTTTGAGGCTGAGGCAAGAGGATCACTTCAACCCAAGATTTAGTGGCTGCTGTAACCTATGATGCCATGGCATTCCACTGAGGGTGACAAAGTAAGACTTTGTCTCTAATAATAATAATGATAATAATACTAATAATAATAGACTCAGTGATAAAATATTTGAATGCCACTTATTGAATTATGAAGCACTGAATAATCTGAAATTCTATTTTATGCAAAAAGTAATAAAACGTCATTATTACCTTACTTTCATTGCTTATTTCAATTTTGAACTTGCCTAGAATTAAGGAAAATACCTTATTTTGAAATTTAAAGGAAGAATTTCTATGTGTATATATGTGACAGAGAAAAAAATCTATGAAGTTTATTCTGAAAAACACAGCATATATTTTAATAAAATTATATTGTATCCTAATTCTAAGAAATATTACTAAATTCTGATTTTACATTCAAAACATTCTTTGCCCAATAAATATATATTTCTCTTAGTTTTAACTATTAGTATCTATCTTTTCCGATTCTATTTAAGCAGTTAGTCACAGTGGCATGGATATGATCTAAATCAACAGAATTCCTGCCCCGGAGGTGAATAAGCCATAGCTCGTTCTGGTTAAGAGTATTCTGTATTGCTGCAGTGAACTTTCAGATCATTACTTACTATACTTTAAGTGCTCTCAAATTTGGAATACAAAGCCTATCATTCACTAAGGGATTGACTTTACTATCTTTAAAAATAACAAATGGCTTATATGAGTTTCTAGAAAGTTCTATTTCTCCCTCGGAGAACTCTTATCTTGACTGATGGTATCTCTTCATCTCTTGTTCCGCCCTTCAGGTCAATAACATAACATTTAAATTGTGTGAAGGTTACCAATTAAGTTTCTATAAAAAAAATAGGAAAAGACATGAGTGCCCAATACAAGAAAATAAATAAGGCTGACAAAGAAAGATTCTTTTACTCTTTTATCCACATGCAACCTTTTGTCGCTATATTTCAATGAAGAGATTTGTTTCAGCCAAGAACTCAGAAACCTCCCCTTACAATTCTCTCATTTGCCACATTGTGCTGTCATTTTATTTTATTTTATTTTTTAATAATCTGATAGTCAAGCAGGTGTCCAGCCTGCAGCCCTTGCTCCCATGTGGATTATGTGAGGAATTTTTTGCTTATCTGTAGTGGTGGATATTGTGAAAATTATGCATAGACTTTTTTTTTTTCTCAACAGCTTCTGCTAATGTTTGTGTATTTAATGCATGGCCCAAGACAACTCTTCTTTTTCTAATGGGCAGCAGACATGAAAAATGGTTGGACATCCCAATCAGAGGAGTGGCTGTGAAGTTTCGGTCCAGATGAAATAAATCTGGATATTCATGCATGAGCTAAGAACTCCGGAGACCAAGAAGCCTCACAAGTGATTCTCTACACACCTGGATTTGGGCACCTTCTATGCCTTCACCTGCCACCACAACCACTTTGTCTTCACACTCTCTGCAAACAGGACTTTGGTTCTAAATAGAATACCAGGAGGCTGAGTGGAGGCCACTGGAGGGTGGAGATTTTGGGGATCAGGCTGTTACAATATTCTCCCATCATTCTTTTGGGCTCATTCCTACTATGAAAGCAAGGTTGGACAGAAGACAATTGCAACCTAGGAATAGGGGGAAGGGGGAAAGGGAGGGGAGGGAAGGGGGAGGAGGGTGGAGGGAGGGGGATTGGTGAGAATACACCCGCGGTGCATCTTACAAGGGTATATGTGAAACTTAGTAAATGTGGAACGTAAATGTCTTAACACAATAACTGTGAAATTGCCAGGAAGGCTATGTTAACCAGAGTGATGTAAATATGTCAACCAGTCTGTGAAACTAGTGTGTGATTACCCATGATCATATCAATGTACACAGCTATGATTTAATAAAAAATAAAAATAAATAAAAAAAAGAAGGGGCAGTGAAGGAAAATGATTCTTTTATGATAAATTCTCAACCAGCAGACACCGTGTTAACTGATGGTAAAGTTTTATATCACCAGTAATTAAAAAAAAAATAGTGACATGTTAACCCCTTAATATGATGCCCATTTCTGAGGTGTCCTTGCCAAAAAATGAATAACTTCATCTAAATCACGCAAGAACATCAGACAAACACCAATTCAAGGACATGCAAACGTCTGACCTCTAGGCTGAAAAACATCAAGATAATTAAAAACAAAGACAGCTCAGCAAATTGTCACAGATACAGACTAAATAGGAATAACAAGTCAATGCAACTTTGGATTCTGCATGAGATCCTGGAGCAGAGACAACATCAGTTGTGGTAGCACCAGTGACATTCCCATAAGGCCTATTGTTTAGCTAATTGTACTGGACCCATGGGCTTTTCCTGTCATTGATCATTTTACTATGATTATGTCAATTGCTAATCTGAGGGGATCCTGGGAAGAACTCTACGCAGTAATTTCACAACTTTTCTGTCAGGCTAACATTGGTTCAAAATACAAAGGTTAAAAAAGAAATAAGTAGATAAATTCTCTATGATTCATGAGTGAATCAATTTGAAAGGGGGGACGGTAGTGCAAAATCAGCACATACAAACCTCCAAAGTAAATATAATCTGCTAGGGTATCCTCTGAAGTATAAAATGAACATAGAAATGTGCTTTATCAGAAGCAAACTGGACACTCAATGTCTTTAAAAAGATATTAAAAAGAAATATTAATAGGTCTGGAAAACTGATCTGTACAAACCCTTTGCCTTCTTTTCTCACGCCCCCTATAGTATGTTTGAATGATAAAACAGACTGAGAGAAATATAGTTAGCATGGTGCCTGGTATGCAATAAGCATTTTATAAGTAGTAGCAATTGTTTAATTTCTTAAAAAAAATAAATAAAATAAAAAAATATATATACATGTGTGTCATTAAAGATAACTTCTTTTGGGTGGTGCTTGTGGCTCAGTGGGTAGGACACCAGCCCCATATACCAAGGGTGGTGGGTTCAAACATGGCCCCAGCCAAATAAAACAACAAAAAAAATAGCTGGGTGTTGTGGCAGGGGCCTGTAGTCCCAGCTACTCGGGAGGCTGAGGCAAGGGAATTGCCTACAACCAAGAGCTGGAGATTGCTGTGAACTGTGTGACGCCACGGAACTCTACCCAGGGTGACATAGTGAGACTCCGTATCTACAAAAAAAACCAAAAAAAAGTTATTTCCATTTCTGAAAATGAAAAGCAAATTACTGGAAATTATTTTATACAGTAAAAAGAAACATATTTTACTAGCTTTCCTTTTAATTCTCACTATATTTATTGAATAATTACTATACATCAAAGTTCTGCACTCTAGGGATATTAAAGTGAACAAACCAACTTAGTGCCTGCTTTCATTGAGATTACATTCTACTGATATGGTTTTAGGAAACAGATCATATTCTAGAAAATAAATCAAAGCCTCATCAGCCTGTAGCACATGGTCTTTCATAAAAAACATACGACAGGGGCACGATTAAACACATGGAATCAGACCACATGGAAAGACCTGGTTGAAATTCTAATTCTTTTACTTAATAGTTCTGTAACCTTAGATAAGTTTTAAAAACTTAATAAAGCACCACTTCGCTATCTATAGAATTGAAATAATGCTATCTAGATTGTAAATATACAATGAGGACTAACTCAAATAACGTGTACAAACGTATATTATATTGCTTGCAACGTATTAGGCTCTAATTAAAGGTAGTTAAAAAGTATAAGAATATACAAATGTAAAAAGAAACGATGAGAACCTATCATCAGAAAAATAATATAATGTGCAATGTTGCATATATAAATCAGGAAATGTATATAAAATACTTAGCATATTGCCTGGAACCTAAAAGCAGTAAGTAAATGGAGTGTAATAAATTGTCACAGTGAAAAATCAAAATTGAATAAAAGTACATTAGATATAAATAAAATAGGTTATAATGTAGATCAATATAAAGTAATACAATGATACATAAATACTTCAAATACATTAAAGGTAAATTATTCAAATTGTACTTGGTTTAAAAATAAAATTGACTAAATGATTTCACAGTTACGCACAATCCATATGAAGAAATCACAGAACTATAAACATGGGTAGGACATTGTTACAATAGATGCCAGATATATATGTTAAAGGTTTAAAATATCTATGAAGAATTTTATGAAAATCAAAAATAGAAAACTAAATAGAAGCATAAGCAATAACTAAAATCCTAATAGAAGAAAATATTCCTACCCTGTTTCCCCCAAAATAAGACATCCTCTGAAAATAAGACCTACTTACAGGAAAGATAAGATGTCCCCGGAAAATAAGACCTAGCGTATCTTTGGGAGCAAAACTTAATATAAGACACTGTCTTATTTTCTGGGAAACAGGGTATTAGAAACAAACAAACAACAACAACAACAACAAAAAAAAAAAACAGTTGTTAATATGTATTTGAAGTAAAGTAATTCAATATACGAGTTTTAGACAAGTCTCACCTAAGTACATCATGGCAAAAAAAAAAAAAAAAAAAAAAAAAAAGTTACATTTGTTTGTTGTTTTGTTGATACAAGTAGTACCAAGGAGAAGGGAGGAAAAAATGTTTTCAAAAGAAGCAAAATCCATGTAAACATGAAAGAGGTAAAGTCTCCATCTTTCTTTAAGGCTGCATAATATTTTTCTGAACAAAGTATCTCAAGAATGGAAGAAAAAGTATCTAATGTACTCAGACCTACTATGAAATTAATTTATTTCTTTCATATGAAAGCTATAACCCAGTTATAACCTAAGAATATGGGGAAGGGGGAGAGAGAGGGGAGGGAGAGAGGAGGATGGAAGGAGGGAGGGTGATTGGTGGGACCACACCTATGGTGCATCTTACAAGGGTACATGTGAAACTTAGTAAATGTAGAATATAAATGTCTTAACACAATAACTAAAAAAATGCCAGGAAGGCTATGTTAACCAGTGTGATGAAAA